>UCOM01001519.1:0-39869 GCA_900474385.1 Ormyrus pomaceus
GGGGGGGGGGGGGGGGGGGGGGGGGGGGGGGGGTCTCGCGACTAAAGGCATCGTGGGCCGTAAGCTGATAGGCTAAGTGGGTTCGTGTCGACAGGCTTTTTCTAAATGGGCTAATATTTTTGGAAAATCTAGAGAGAACGCGTACGAAAGTGTGAGAAAAGTCTGGCGAAGGTTGAATGAAAGTAGCGAGTAAGAGCGTCAATTGAAATTGAGGATTTAGGTTTGGTAAGAAAATCTTTATCGCGCATAACTAGTAAATTATTTAAAAATTTTGAAGCTCTTGCCTGCTTGCTTGTATACTCGATATTTCCATCGGATGCTTCAGGATTTTTTAGCACTTTAAACTGATAAAGCTCATCAAATCTTTGTTACTAATAAGGATAGTTTCAGGGTACGTTTGATTCTTCAGAAGTTATGCGTTCTATAATATTTATTTTTCTTTTTTGTTTTGATTGAGTTTGATTGTTGTTTTTGTAACTTTTAAGCAAAACTCTGCTGATAAAAATGTCACCGTGATATTATTTATAACTTATGTGTACATATGTATATTATGTAAGTTGTAAAATTTTATAAAACAAAGCCCCCTTCTTCGAAGTAATAACCTTTACGATGAGTACTACTGAAAAATAGATGATAAATAATAACATTGTAAATATACCGTAATAAGTTAAATATTTATAAAGTAATTTAAAAATCTTTTACACTATAAATGCTTTTTAACGATTATGAATTATAAAATTTTGTAAATAAATTTTATAATGCGAAAAATTTCTGGTTTTAAATATTAAGTTGTAATTGTAAAATTGCAACCAACAATCATTCATTTGTGTGCTGAAGAAGGTAATTGAAAGTCTTTATTCAACAGTACATTATTAAATTGTTTTAAGATTTACCAATAATTGGACAAATTTTCCCTTTTTTGCGCATATTTTACTTTGTTTTGTATTCCAATGTTTACAAAGAACATTTCTCAGCAGCATTGAATATTTACGATGGTTTGTATTGCTCTACA
Source organism: Ormyrus pomaceus (assembly GCA_900474385.1). NCBI lineage: Eukaryota > Metazoa > Arthropoda > Insecta > Hymenoptera > Ormyridae > Ormyrus > Ormyrus pomaceus. The sequence continues at coordinate 1,013 of UCOM01001519.1, forward strand.
AAGGGATTTTGAATCTACAAAAGATTTTTCATAAAATGTTAAATTACATCTCTTTAAATTAACCTTTATTGACTAGAATTTTTTCTTTCAGGTTCGCTTCACCGTTTGGCTATAAACCTTTCAAGTTCTGGAATTTTCAAAAATGTATTTGTACGGCAGACGGATTAAATACATTCACTGAAGCGCATTTTCGATTCTTGCAAAGAATCTTAATAAAATTATCACTCTTCAGTAGAAATTTTTACACATATGCATTTAAATTATTGTTGAATATTTTGTACAAAATAAATTGATTAAATGTAATCGATTTCTACAACAATCAAAGAACAATAGTAAATAAGCCGTGTCCTTCATTTCCCAAAAAGGAATGATTACTACTTGCACAATTACATTTATTAATTTCGAATTTTGTTTTTGTTTTCAGTATCTGAGTTATCTTGATCGATGTTTTTTCGTAGCTAAGGTTTGTCTTCACGTAGGCCCGTATAAAACTTTTCTTGTCTTCTTTTGTCATGTACATTTTTCTGATTTTTTTTTTTTTTTTTTTACATTTTAATTTGCAAACGTCTTATTGTGCTTATGAAAATTTTAGCATTTCTCTTTCACGTTTCATCTTTCGTCGCGAATGTCGGCTTTAACGAATTTACGAAGTGTTTTTCTATACGACTTCACTTTCGGAATGCCCGATGACCAAAAATTTATGCTTCAAATGGATCTTGATGAATTCGTAAAAGTCTTCGTACAGAAACAAACTGACGATCCACAGACAGAACCAAAGTCAGGGAGGTAGCTTTCTCTTTGTAAAATCCTTATATAATTCTCCGATAACGAAGACCCCCTCGAAACCCCAGTCCGAAGCTTTCGAAAATTTCATCAACATCCATTATACCAGCTGACTAACTTCTCGGCAATTAAGTAAATTCCATGAAGCCGACACTCGGCGTCGTCTGAACGGCAACCCACCCCCGCCACCGGGAACAAAATTCAGTGCTTCGTGTTCTCTGTTTGTAGCGGAGGAGAACTACGGGGAAGAGGAAGAGTCGTCCTCGGGCTACCGGGCCGGTAATTACCCGCCCGATCAGAATTCCTTTCAGTGCACTCGGTGCGACAAGTCTTACTCCTGGCGCACCTCCTTACTCCGTCATCTGCGGGAGGAGTGCAAGGTCGTGCCCCGCTACTTCTGCCAGCACTGCGGCAGGCGCTTCAAGCGGGCCTACCACCTGCGCAGGCATCAGCGATCCAAGCGTCCCTGCGTCTTCTCTGACTTTGGCGTTTAAAGGCTTGTCGAGTGGCCCGGGAGAAGAGAGAGAGAGAGAAAGAGACTTTCTCTCCTGCTTCTGTAGCTGTGAAGACACAGTGTGCTTTGTAAGGCTTGTACGCGTGTTGTCTTCGATCTTTGTGTATTAGCTTCGGAGGTGAGACCAGGGTAAAGGATTCGGGGATCCGTGAACGAGATGGATGTATCCTCTGCGATGAAAAAAATACTGTTTTCCATGAACTTCTCGAGCTAATTATTGTTTATGCAGGTATTGTGTAGGAAGAAAAGCCGGAGCAAGCTAAATATAAGTTATGTAATCGATCTTAGTGGTCTCTGGTTTGCAACACGGCATATTTGTGACGTATTTTATATGCCTGAAAATTTGTTTGCGTTTAAAATAGTGTTTCATTTAAGACTTGTGTCTAAGGACTCTTAATTTGTGAATCTTTTCACATCAATTTTACAATTTACAACGTTGTTATAACCTATTCTCTTTTTATAATATTTGCACATTCACTTCTCATAACCTAAATTATAATAAACACAAATTTGATGAACCATAAAAATTAATATTTGAGTTGTACGAGTTATTTACCATCCTTTAATGTATTTGTATTTTAAATTTTATTTTATCTGAAAATAATTTAGTTTAATTTTATACCTTATATAAATTTGATTATTAGAGAAATTAATAAAAGTGCACCTTAATCCTTACAGGTTTTCATTAAATATTGAATGTATTTATTATTCATTACTCAATGAGTAAACGGTCTTTTATTATCTTATGTACTTTTATTAATATATCATTTTTTTTCTACAGGTACGTAGCTGCACTTTAAAAAAAATGCTTTCAGGGTAAGTTTTATAACAATATTAAATTCGTTTACAAAAATTATTCAAATGAAAGCCAGTCGAAGTGGCGAAGAATAATAATAAAAGAGTAATAAGCTGAAGAGTTGAACAAGAAAAATTCCCCTTTTTAGTTACCGTTGAAATAATAATAATAATAATATACGTTTTCGAGACTTTGTATGTGTATGCAAGGAAAATAAAACTAGAATGGTGGTGGTTGAAATCTGTCCTACTCGGAGCTCCTTTTATTATCTCTATGGTGTGACTTATGCTGTATAGTTCCAGCTTTCATTTCATCATTACTATGACCCTTTAACAAGTATAAGTTTTCGCACATTTATAAGAAAAAAAAAAAATCTCGCTTCACCTTATCCGAGCATAATGAGCAAAGCAGCTGGTGCAAGAGTAAAGTTTACACCAATTAATCCAGGTTGCGGATAAAAAAACACAAATGACTCTTGAGTATGTGTAAATGATCGCATTAACAATTCTGGAGCACATTAACAAACCGGAAGTGATCTTAAACGAGAACCTCCTCATTAAACAGATATAGGTGCGTTAGTCTTTAAGTTGGTCGAAAGGTTGCAAGCCACTTAGCCGTCACGATGTATACGTAATCGCACAAAGCACTCTTATCTGTTTAGCTGAGCGTCGATCGGCGAGAGAAAGCGAAGCAGCCGAGCTCACGTAGAATTAAATGGCAATTTGTCCTTCTGTTCTGTTTCAAGCTTATCCGCTACTGCCGACGGGGTCACTGTCGATCGGCGGCCCTCCTACCTTCACGTGTCCGCTGTGCAACAAGATCTACAAGTGGAAGACCTGCTTGACGCGTCACCTGAACGAAGAGTGCGGCAAGACACCTCGGCACGTCTGCAAGCGCTGCGGCCGCAAGTTCAAGCAGCGCAGCAGCTTTCAGCGCCACATGCTCAGCCAGCACCAGGAGGAGGTTCGCGTCTACAAGCGCAGCGGCAGCGGCCGGTCTCAGCAGCAACCTCTGCCGCCACCGCCGCCGCCGCCCTTCCCGGAGCAGTGAGTATCGCGTAGGGCCTTTTCCTAGGATAAGAGAAGCGCTTGTCTTCCTTACGTTTACCGGGCGTTGCGAATGTTTGAAGACGCGAGCGGAAGTTCAAGCAGCGCGGCAGCTTTCACATGCTCAGCCAATACCAGGAGGTTCGCGTCTACAAGCAGAGCTCGAGGAGCTGCAGCTTTGAGGAGCTAAGTCCTCCGGAAACGCCGCAGCAACCTCAGGTTCCGCAGCCAGCGCCCTTCCCGGTGCAGTAAGTATCGTCTAGGGCCTTCCTACGGATAAGAGAAACGCTTATCCTCGTTGCTTTTATTGGCGATTTTTTCAAGACGTGAACTTGCAGTGCTCCTAGCTTCGTCTAATTCGGTACTCGAATATAGAGATTTAGTTTAATAAAATTATCTTACAAGTTTCACACAATTCGAGCTTGAAAAGTGCTTCTTTTGAAGAGACTTTATTGAATGATTATTTTCAATCAAATATCGCAAGAATATTTTACTTAGAATCTATTGCAATAAAGACTAAGCCAAAGTTACATCTAGTCAAGCAGAGAAAAAGTAGTTTAATTATTGATTTATTAATATTATTATATAAACATTAACAGTATTAGCAGACTATACATTAATAATTAATAGTTATTAATTAAGTATAGAATAATAAGAAATTAGCCAATAGATTAACTTTTTGAAGTTGTGGAAACAAATTTAAATTTTTTGTAACGGCGTGCATAAAATAATACATGCAACGAGTGCGTTGTATAGGTGATCGTCGCACTTGCCTCATTTGTTGCCCTCGCTTTGCTTGAGCGACAAATCCGACTTGTGCGATAATTACCTATTTTATGCACTTGTTGCGTAATGTACTAATATTTAAATAATCAATTTCTTTTTAATACAACAATTTCACTGAAGATTTAATATGAAAATTTCACTGAAGATTTAATATAACAATTTCACTCGAAGATAATGTTTCATTTAAGATAAATTGTATTTTTTCACTTTGTTAAACGCGAGGTAATTGTCGCATCAATTTTCCAGCGGATACGACCATCTTTCCCGTCAAAAAAATGAGTCATCGTTAAAACTTAACTTAAATGAGTTATATTTTCGACTGAATCCGAGATTGACTACAACTAAAGAATCTACAACTGAAGACAATTGACTGCACGACGATCTTCATTGAAGATGAATATTATTAATATTAGTAAATTATAGCGCTCAATTACTGGTATTAGAAGGCATTATTTAAAATCAAAGGCTGTTCAGCTATATATGTTAACTATTTTTTGTTCGTTTATGATCTAAATTTTAACTTTAATTGGATTTTATTATTCGATAATATTATTAAAATTGAATCAAGTTCAAATTTTTTAAAAAGTTTTTAGGGATACTTAATGGTTGTTACGTTAAATACTTAACGTCAAAACCCTGTTGGAAATCGAAACTAGTATTAAGGTAGTTCTGTCGCTACAGAATAACCGTTCAGATTTTTAGGTGATTCGACATAATTATACATTTTGATCTAAAAGAGAAGCAAAAAATTTTTTGTGAGGCCAGGGTGCCTGAGACAAGAGTTATTAGCATTTTAATTTTCACTCATTTAAGACGGGATCTTGTGGGAAATCACCTTCTAAATTATGTTATGCAAAAATTACCGTTCAAATTTTTATCAAACTTTTTCAACGAATACTACGATCCTAATGAACGTTTTAAGACCTTGAACCCTTCAATTGATTGTCTGTCAAGATTCATTTAAATTTATTTAAGAATTATCTAATAATTTTTATCCGTGTTTGTAAATCTATACATACAACAACCGCTCGTCGTTTGTTTACATCCGTGGGCGCGTTGTATATCTATATTTATAAAACGTACTACAGCTACCTACAGAAGGTACTATATGTGCCAACAGAACTACCTTAAGCTGAATTTTGGCTAAATATATTTCAATTAGTTTAATTCTGCCTAATTAAATAGCTAGAACTTTAGTTATATGACCTGCTTTTTAGCCGAGATTCAAGTAGAATTTACTTAATTCGTGCTTAAAAAATAAGCAACATTCAAAACAAATGATATATTAATTCAATCATATTTGGAAAGGAATAATTTTATTATTCAAGAATATGGAAAACTATTGTTTTTAACATGGATATATATTGCATGGTTTGATTTAAGAATGTGATCATGAGTTTCACCTGAAAAATCATTTATTAATTAAACAATATTATTTAAATGAAAGTATGCGATAACATAAATGATATTATGTAAAATTTTATCTTAAACAAAAAAAAAGATGTCAAGAATAAAGATGGTTTCACATTACATTTTGATGACACATGTATTTAATGGATTTCTATTTTATTTTTGTTAATTTTGGTCCATCAATAAGATGGTATGAGGTTAGCTATATGATTACATTCATGTAATGTAAACGTTAATGTAAACGCAAATAAACTACGTATTCTACGCATTAATGTTAAATGCGTTAAATTTGAAACGATTAGTAAAAATTATTAGGCTATTTACGCTTAAAAATGTTCATAAAGTTAAGTTTAAACTTGCTTAGCTATCCACTATTTGAAATTTAGCTTATTTGAAGCTTATTGTTCTAGCTGTTCGTTCAAGATGGTTAGCTTGTTTTTCCAACAGGGGGAACCTGATTAATTTTTATTGCATCTTTCATTGATAGATTCAAGTAAATTTCAGAAACTTCATAAGTATATACCTACTATGTGGTACTCATACTTACTTGTTTACAATGTTTAATCAAAGCTTGTGTAGATTTGAGTTGAATTTTAATGTACCAATCAAAGAGTTAATAATGTTCATACAAATTGTACATAAAATTAAAGAAAATAAGTTTTGTAAAATAATTGTGATTTGTAAAGAAAAAAAAAATTGAAAGAATTATATCAATAATTTTGATCCAATTGTATGCAATGTAAATATTTATAAAAAGTCTAAAAGAGATTTTAGACATTAAATTAGGTTGTAAAATTGAATTGCATACAATACAAAAAAGTAATTCAAATTTTTATATTGTAAAAAAATTAATGGAGTTTTATAATTAATGTTGCCGAATGTTGGTGTACTATTATTTTTCTTAGTACAAAAATTTCTAGCGTAATCATTAACTCTTTAGCCATATTTTATTTTTCACACTTATTGTCATCGTAATATTCTTCTCATTTACTTAATCGATAAACTTCTACACGGAGAAAATTTTCGAGTAAAAATTAGTATGAAATTCTGCTGAACATCAAGTAACTGTAAGATGCAGTGCCATCTACATGTAAATTATATTAGACAAAATTTATTATTACGGATTGTCAATTATATATTGATTACATTTAATGATATTGCTATCAATATTTATATGTATTTCTATAAAAATATTGCACAAGATGAAATTATATTATATATTATATTCAAGGAAATATTATTTTAAAAGTATTTAAATATTACTTACATTTTGATATGATAAATATTATGCAAAAAATTATATTATCTTGAGATTCGTCTCATTTTGGAGGTAATTTTTACTTGAAAAATTTCTGTATGTACTGTAGAAGAAGGTAATAGCTTAGATTGTGTTCGTGGTACCTTAAAGAGGACTGAAGTTTGTCTTCTGAGCCTCATGCACGGAAAGAAAATTCCGCACGCGACTCGCCAGAAGGTATTCTCTGCTCCGCCTTCTAATTTTCAATATATTAGTTTTACCAATTTCGGAAATGAATAGTTGTTCTCAAGTTTGTAGTTACAATGTGAAAACGATAGTGAAATTCCGAAATCGATGAAACTGCTTTACGTCTTTGTTTACCACCGATTATCCACTTTTGGAGCTTCTACGACTAAAATGTGAAATGCATTGTGATGAGTCGTTGTGGAGATGTGCCATGTAGTAGTGAGGCACAGGCCTTCGGGATTTTATTTCCGTGCACTAATAATCAACAATTTTTAAAATAATGTAATGGATAATGCATAAATTATTTTTAATAAAGGAACAATTGTGAATATTTCAATTGCTTCTACTTTATTTTTAACTTCCTTCGAAGATTTTAAAGCTGCTTTTCTTGAAGATCATCATTGAAGATTTTTCCTTTATAAAAACGAGTTTCTTAATTTATTTTCTTGGTAAGGTATATATTTGAAGAAAATTAATTTTTTTATTTCTGCATTTTAACTTAAACTAATCATTTATCTTTAATTTCATAATTTGGTAGGTAAAATGGTTTAATGTGATCATTTCTTATACTTATTTAATTTAAAATTTATATCCTGATGCATTCTTTATTTAAAATTTTTTACTAACCAAATTATTTCTTTTAGGTTTGCTGGAAAATTATTATTACAACGGCTGAAGATTTTGTGTGTAAAAAGAAAGAAATAGTTCCAAATTGATTATGAAGATATTTTTACTACACTTGGAAGATGATTCAGTTCAAAATGAGTAATCGATGAACTTTTGGATGCTTCGATAATATACTTTAATATACATTCATTTCTTAAAAATTGTAAAAAAAGAATAAAATGCACTATTTTATCTGTTTGTTGGTTATTAATTTCTTGATTTGCATTTTAAAATTTTTAGTTTACCTTGTTTATTTAACATTTTCTAAAATTATATTTATTTAATTGAAATCTGCAACTGAAGATATTTTAAGAAATTCCGAACAGAAGATTTTTAATAGTAATAATAATAGCATGCTTATTATTTTCTTACAGACATCTGTGTGATACTGTCTCCTTTATGTATAAATTTTATCATCATGAAGATGGGTTTAACAATATATTCATAAGGAGAGTATCACTTGTTTGGAAAAAGGATTACACTCAAACTTTAAGATATGTTTGTGGAATATATGAAGATGTCAAGAATTGTTTCATAAGGGTACACTATTCTGATGTATTTTTTGACGCCGAATCGGAATTTACTTTGGGCTAGCTCCCAGCATTTTGAGATATCATGATCTTTAAGAATTTTAAGATTTGCTTATTTTCAAAATCAAAAAACACTAGTGATTTGGTTCATGACCTTTTATAGTATCTGTTGTGAAATTAAATCTCCTTTCGAAATTCATCTATATTTTTATTTTCTTCTGAGATAATTTAATATTATTTTAAAAAAAATGGCATTGAGTTCACATTCTGTTATCTTAAAGAAATTCAAATTGATATTCAACAGGCAACTTAAACGTCACCGCAGGTACTAGACAACATCTAACAAAACAGTAAAAAGTGTTTTTGGAGCTTGAATATAAGTACATCTTAATATTCTTGATGCTATTCAAAAGTCGCACGTAATTTTTCAACTAAAAATAATAAGTTTACGCTGTTTAAAAGGTAAGATGAAAACTGATCGAACAAATAAAGTACACCGAAAAAGATTAATGTGAAAGAATATTATACAATTTTTAGTTGAAAAGCTACGTACGAATAATCGAAAGATTCATTTTTCTTCCACTTAAGCCAAACGAGCTTCTGAGTTTGAAAAATCGAATGATAGACTTTTAATTTATGTGGTTGTTTCAAAATTGAAAATAAGAAAATGTACTCAACAGTTATAAGAATATTAATTTTTCAAGCAAGTGATACTCTCAGTATCAGTGAGAATTCAAAAAAGAAAACACAGCCGTTTAATCGGAAACCGTATCTTTTTTGAAAGCTCACAAAAAATTAACGAAAAAAGAGGGTCTTACAACGCATGAAAAAAAGAGGATGCGTTAATCTTTCATTCCTCTCGTAATGACTATCTCTCCCCTTTTAAAAACTAAGCAACCTCGAATCTAAAAATCGGAACTAACGCTCTGTACCCTGTGTTTCTTATGTCCCTCAGGTTTCGACGCCCACCTTACCCAGTGTATGCATTTGCAGAATCTCACGTCATTCGAGACTTTTATGCAACGGACGTCACAGACTGCTCTAGTTCGACCCACTCGGCGGCCCAGATCGAGGCCCAGACAGTCGTCTGTGCCTTTGTCCCAAACGAAGGTGGCCTGGATTTGCCAGACCTGCTCCAAGGTCTACCGAAACAAAGGCAGTCTGAAGCGTCACATTAATTTCGAGTGCAACAAGCTACCAACCCACATCTGCAAGGCCTGCAATAAGGGATTCAAGCAGAAGACTAATTACCGCCGGCACATGGAGACTGTTCATGGTTCCATGTTCGCATCGATACAGCGCTTGGTACTTCCTCGGGAGTCTGTATTGTCTTTGTCCTATAAAGTTGAAGATCAATCATCGAGCCTCGAAGATCAAACGTCGAGACGTTCTGCCGAAACCTAAAGCTGAACGCTGAAGATACCGAGGAGCTTCAACTGAAAATGAATTTCGATGGTTTCGTCTCCGTTTAAAGAAGATTCTTTTTTTTTTTTTTTTTTCGGCGACATGATTTACTGTGAAGATCACTAGAATTAATAGTAGGATGTGAATGAGTTGCTGAGTTTGATCAGATTGGGAATGTTTTAGTTTAGTTCGGTGGGGTTTTTTTTTATTTTTTTAACTCCCAATTAAATGTGGAGTCTTCATTGGTATTTTTTGATTTTTATTAGCTTTTATTTTAAGCTATATTTTTTAAATTGGATATTGATTTGATATTGATCAAGTTCAAGTAAATTTCGACATATACTGTCAAGGAGAGTGCCTGCGCACCGAACGATGTTGGTGAAATTGCAGGAAGTTATGAGGTGTGCGTCCTCGACTCTGACTCGTACTGCACACTTCACCCACACTAGAAATAGCTCATTTTCTCTCCTTGTTGTACGATTGTATCCTTGATGGCATCTGGGTTCTTGGAGGGCATATACAGATTTATTTGCTAAATACTAAAACTTTTAGTTACAGAGATATTTTAGAGACTAGGTCCCAATGGAAAAAAAGCCTTAGGTAAGTTACTTCTTTTTTTTTTGCTAAGGAACAATATCACCAACATCTATGATTCGGTGGGTAGATACGCTCCTTGCAGGCATGTATTTTAATTTTTGATAAAATGAATTTTGATGAATTATAAAATTACTGATTTTTATACAAAAGAGCAAAATTTTACTTTGAGTTATAAAAGTAGAATTCAAATAGATGATAAATCATGGGAATTTTAAAATGAAAATTACTGTTTAACGAAATCATCGTAAACATTATAATGAATTTTTAATTACAAAATTTGCTTGTGTTCTTTAGCAGTTTTGATTTTGCTTGAGTAAGTATAAATGTAATAGTGTAGTAATCAGAAGAGATTTCATTTTTAAACTAAAGGCTTGGATAAAAACTCGATTTTAAAAGTATGATATCACCAAGTGTTATTTAAGAGTTATTGTTATTGAATTTTAGTAGCCAATAATAATGATAACTACAGTACACAAACTTTGAACACTAATTAATTTAGGTAGACTTGCAACATGTTTACATCATATATGCATTTAAATGATTAAATACTTTGGTAATAATTAAAATTGTAAGTATTGTAAATAACGAAGTGCAGCACTAACAAAAATACTATGTGTTCTAATAGAAATTTCTACACAAAATATTTTGCTGATAATTTTTAACAATTAGATTTGTTTAAAATTAATTGAAAATAAATAAATAAATAACTTCAAACCATCTTTCACCATTTAATTAATGAAAACTTGAATTTTTTTTAATACAAAAAAATTATTTGAAAATTTCTGCAAATAATTTTCTTACAAAATCGTAGAGTACATTTTAATTACTAACATTGAATTAACGAACCGTAATTTAAAGTTAATTTGTCACAATTAATCTACTTAAAAAATTGAGAAACTAAATTTTATATTGTACAATTTGAAATTTTGAATAGTCCATTGTTTTGTAGAAATATATCTTTTGTAGACAAAAAAGATATATTGTTATTGTTTAAAGCTTTGACGAATCAATTATAATGTTATGAAATTTCATGTTGCATCGTCTGTATTTTTCTTATAAAAATATGACAAATTCTAATTTTATTAGCGTAATCAATGATACAGCATAAGAAATAAGGTCTCTAGAAGGACATATGTTAGCCATTGCCTTGAGCAAAAATTAGTACAAGTTAATTTCTAAATTGTTAAATTTTTCAAAAAATATAATTAAATGTTCGAATTGTATGTCCTTTAGAGGCTAAATTTCTAAAAATATTGATGTACGTAGTATTTAGAGATATGTGTAATGATGTTATAAAATGCAATTATTATTCTTGTTGTCAAATCATTTTATAGCCAAATGTAAGCTCAAGACGCATAATGAATTTCAATAGCAGCTGATACAGGTTTTATTACAATTTACAAAATAATTTAGATTTGGCTAGGACAAAATATAACTATCGTAGCTCGTTTGCATAAGTGAGAACTATAATCATAAACAATAATCAATATATATGGTGTACACTCTTTAAAATAGGTTAAGTTTTTAGTGTAATAAGTTTAGTTTTAAGAACTGATATAATTAATGATTGACTGTTTAACATACCTGGTTTTCACAAATTCCCATGATGAGATAATGTTGGAAGCTTGTTTTTCGGCATCCGATATTATCAGTCTAAATGATTACTTTGTATTGATCAAATTCAGCAAATTCATTCTGACATCGTTTTATAGACAATTTATTTTATTTAATCTAAGTATTTGCCTAGTTATCGCTAATTATACTTAATGGGTTAAGTAATAACTTTTTGTACTTCATTATTTAGCCTTTTATTGCTGCGCTAGTTTTTATCTTTAAGTGTAATCAATTTTAGCCTTCAAATTATTCACTTAAATTATAGCGATTATAAATTTTTTTTTATGTCTCTACAACTTCATTATGTAATATGAGCATGAGACTGAGATGGACATTTTATGCCCTACGAAAATGGATATCTATAGATTTTTAGATAAATAATAAAACCTGTTATTAGAGCGAAATAACTGAAAGAATATTTTTCTCGAATTAACCTTACCACTGAAGATTACTCAAACTCGAAGAGAGCCTCATCATCTGAAGATTCGCGAGTTCTGAAGAAAATTCGACATTACGAAGATATTTATTGATGGATATAAAATATTTTTGTCCTTTTTTAACTTATTCTAAAAATATCTATTTTTTAATTTTTCAAGTTATTTAATGAGTTTTTTTTCGTTTTAATTTTTTTCTTTAATTTATTCATCTTCTAACAAAAATTCACGTTTTCAATTTTTACGTAGATAAATTTTTTTTTAAAATAAAGATATTTAATTTATGTAATTAAATTCTGCTTCTAATTACTTTTATTGATGAAAAAGAAATAACGAAGATTGTCAACACTCAAGATTTAAAGTTGGTTCATTTTAATCAAGTTGTTATAATTTATTATGTTTGCATTGTTTATCATCGTATATCATCACATGAAGATTGTATTTAACTGCCAATGTTATTGTCAACTGAGAAGATATACGTGTTATATGTTGAATAATTATTGTTTTTAACACTCAAGGCGTAAAACTCCATTTTTACCAGCTATTAGAAGGTAGTAAAATTTTTTCTCCCTAAGGAGAAAAAGAGGCATTTTACTCCCTCCTAATAGCTGGTAAACTGATTTTAACTCCTTTCGTGTTAAAAAGTAGTACGTACAACACGGGAGTAAAGGTGTTTTTGCCCTCGTCTTGCCACCCGAGCTAAGCGAAAACACCTATTTTACTCCCCTGTTGCATAATATACTATATTGTTGAATTTAGTAGTTAAATAGGAATATTCATTGTGATAAATGTAGGAATTTACATGAGAATGTATAAGTGATGTGTAAATATTTACTAAAATAAGCAATTTAGTTACTGGACGGTTTAAGTTTAAATCTTCTTATAAAAATAAATATAACATTATTTCAGTTTGGTCAAAGTAGTTGGCTTATTGCATCGTAAGCAGTGCAGTTTTTTGGTTACCAAAAGTTACATACATGACTATATACACTCTCATTATTCTACCAGGCAGAATAAGAGTCTGATTGTTAAACTTAATTATTTATGTTGTTATGTTCACAGGAGACCTCTAAATCCCTCCAGGAAGTATCTCAAAATCTAGACGTTCCTTCGTCACCAGCAGTATTATTCGCGTCGGACACTTATTTCCTAATGTAATTGGAAACGAACAATGGCCATATTGCAGGAGCTTAAACTATTTGTGTTCCACATATTTAGGGTCGATGTTTAACTGGAAATTTAGTCCAGCGGTAACGTATGACTAATTGAAATTTAACAGTATTTTTAATATAGAAAAGACTATTAGTGCTCTAATATTTTTCTAAAATCTAAGATCAAAATCTCTTTAAAAATTATATTTATTACATGTAAGATTTCAAACAATGTAAATATTCGGCCTATTAATTAGGATGTAGTATACAATTTTACGATTTCAACAAAGACTGGCCAAATAAATTTTAGAATGATTCAACTGTGCCAAAAAATTGAAAAATAAAATGTTGAATCACGATATTATGCAATAAGTGCATAATATAACATAAATCAAACAAGTTATTTTAAATAAGTATTATATTACAGAGGCAAATATTTTTACTTACAATACAGTTCCTAAACTTTTTTTAAGTTCCTTAATTTTCAAGTTGTTTTCAAGTTGTTCCTCAATTTCATATCAATTACTATATTCACGAAGACTGTATATTGATATTATGTATAAAATCAGTATATACTCATATCTGACATACGTATAATCAGGGTTATGCAAGTTACCATTTATTGCCAATATTAAAAAAAAAAAAAAACGTTATGATTGTATCTTTACATAAATCGATCGTTTTTGTGTGTACAATCATATTTATTCTAGTCAGTTATATTTTTTAAATATTTTACGGATGAAAAATTGATACCGATATTCAATTTTAATATTAAAGACTATAAATTTTAACATATACTGATTTATTTTTTGAAATAATAATAACTGATGCTCAATAACTATAGTTATATATTATTAAAATAAATATTTCATACATTTTTAACTGAAAATTCTGTTTTAAATGTAAATGAAGGTGCTCTTGTATACGATAAAGCGTTAAGTACTTTTTTTACGTTTCTCAATGCCAACAATTATTTGACACAAGTAATTGTCTTTAAGAGATATATATGTATATAGGGTACTTCGAAAATTTACGTGAAAAGTATACATTGGAATAAAGTTCCAAGTCCTAAATAAAATAATCCGATAACTTTTTTGATCTGATTTGAAGATAGAATGTGTTAAAAAGTGATGATTTTTATTGTTTAATATGTATCCATGTACATTCATTAAAAATATAGATCTCTTATAATACAGCCTGTATACATTTTGGTAATAATAGTTACAGTACTCGTGAACAATACATATCAACATTTAATGAAAAATCATGTAACGAATGTGTTATAAATAAATTGAATATTAGAACAAACTAATCTCATAGTTTTTAATTTTGATATGACCTATTCTGATCCTTCCTTCCTTTAGAAAAAAATATGAAATCTGCAGGTATTGTTAATAATTTTACTTATGTAAATTATGAATTTTACTAATTGATTACCGTTACTTTCAGGTTATCCATAAACAATTTGTTTGCTTCATGAGAGTCGAAATCGGCGGTAACATCACACAGTATTAAACTAAAAAAATAGTTTTCGTAAGAATGAGAAATATAAAAAATATACACCTGTTTACCAGCAAATTCTTTTCTGTAAATAATTTAATAAAAATTATCAATATTTTATTTGTTTGTTGTTTTGATAATTATATTCCGAAAATCTGCACTTGTAATTATTGTGTACTTAAAATACCCGATTCCAGGTGAAGTTATCAACGAAAGTTTTGTACACTTTTATAAAAGTGAAGAATCAATGTAGAAGAATTGAAGACGTTATAATAAAATATTACCCAAATGGAAGTTATTTTATAAAAAAATCTCTACGACCTTCAGATACTAATGAAAATGTACTTTTTTAAAATAAAGTTCCATCCCTTATTTTATTTTACTATTATTTAAAAAAATTTTAATTTATTTTCAGTTCTCTCCTTATCTTGTATAACTGTTGCACGTCCCTCTGTAGACTCTACATTACATTACCTCAACCTAAGTATATAAAAAATAAATAAAATTCAAATTTTAAAAGGTACCTTCTCTCTTCTCGCTTTAATATATAATTATATATCACTCGTATATTTCAAACAATCCACAGTAACGATTACGCTAAATCTAACAAGTCGAAGTATACGAGTCATACATAATTCGACGGCCCTTCGTACTGCGCACGATCGCTGTACAATTCGATGGCCCGCTAGCAGGAGATGCGACAAAGCTCTCTGGGGCCATCGAATTACACGGCAATACTGCGGTTCACAGTTGAGTCTCGGAACAGATCTCTAAAAGGCATCTCTTGCTTTACCTTCTGTTCGCAGCGAGTTGGCGGCGGGAAGACAAGCGGATCGGACGGCATGTCTGCTCAAAATGTGGTAAGGAGTACCGCTGGTTCCAATCGCTTACCAGACACATACTCACCGACTGCGGAAAGCTTTCAAAGAAAGAGTGCAACATCTGCGGATATCCCGTCCGGATTAGACGGCAGCTTACGAAGCACCTCCTAGAAGCGCACAATGTCGTCATCTGCGAAGACGTGCGAAGATCAACTCGCTGATTGCAGAGCGATTCGTTTCAATTTCAAAGATTTGATGATGCGTTTATTTTTCTTATTAAGGTTTTAAAGAATGCCAATTATGGTACATTTTTCTTTTTTTTTTGTTTTTTATAACGCAGTAATTTTTTTTTTTTTGTGCCGAGAATGAACGCAAAATCGGATGATTTCCTTATGGTTTTTGTTTTGATAATTTTCACATTTGGGTATGAATTAGTTCTGTAGAAAAACTGCTACTCTGTAATTGAGCACTTTTTAATGCAAAATTGCTACTGTTTCACAAATATTTTAGATAATACGTTGACAGAGAATTTATTGTATGATTTAGTCGATAAACGCATACTTGACATTACTTTCCTACAAAGTAAAAAATGGATTGTGGATTAAAAAAAATTTTTTCAAAGCTGTCTTACCGAGTGTCATTATAATTCTTGTTTACTAGATTAAATTGACTTATCATATACTATTACGGGTAGAACCATTTCAGAACCCATCCGATCCCAGGCTTCCTGACTTCCGTGTACTTACCTAGAAAAATCACACTGACACCGTATACCGATGACTGTTGCAGAGCACCTGGAACGAATTTACGCCGAAAGTCTGGAGCCTTTCTGGACTTATCGGCGGCAGGGCGTCGACGCTTACGTCTGCAATTCCTGCGGCAAGAGATACACGTGGAAGAAGTCCCTGTTGAGACATCTGAGGGAGGCCGACTGCGGCGGCAACGTCAGGCACAGCTGCCAGCACTGCCACAAGCAGTACAAGCGCCGCAACGTGCTGGCTCAGCACGTCGCCACGGCTCATTCGCGAATCCAGACCTGATTATCCGACGGCGACTATTTTCGTTAGAAGATTTTTTTAGATGATTTCCGTGTTTTTTTTTTCTTTTTTTTCGGCCCTATCTTTGCTTGTGATTTCCGGTGGAGCTGCTCTGAAGGATTAGTATTTTTAATAAAGGGAAAGCTGTAGGTGGAATCGGTTGATGCAAATTCCAATGCAACCAAATAAAATTTTATTTTCATTATATAAACGCATTTGTATACGTAAATTTTTGTACATTTTTTTCGACCAAGATTTATGTAAGAATCTAGTGTACCATACGAACTTACTACTTTCTTTGTAAATAAAAAAAATCTTAAAACCCAATCTGTACAATCTTCACTTTCAGTAATCTAACCTATATAAATTTCAACCATAAAAACTTATAGAAAATCGACAATCTAAAAGCAAACCAAATAAACGACCCCCCATTATCCCGTGAAGAAATAGAACACTCAACGAGCCCAAAAAAAAATAAATAAATAAAAAGCATCAAAAGCACTTAGCTCAGAGAGCCTAGTACGTATCCCGCCCGCAAAAGCGTCCCGAGAGAACTTCGCCAACTGACACGCTCTCGCCTGTTCTTCTCTGTTTCAGACTCGAAGTGCGAGCACTGCATGAGCTTCCGGTGCAGCCGCTGCGACAAGACGTACAGGTCGCGCGGCGCCCTGATTCACCATCAGCGCCACGAGTGCGGCGTCGAGCGCCGCTTCAGCTGCGAGCTCTGCGGCAACAGGTTCAAGCACAAGCACCACCTGCAGCAGCACATGATACGCATTCACAACTGGCTCAAGGTGCCTCAGTGAATCGGGAAGTTTTTTTTTTTTTTGTTTTTTTTTTCATGTGATATACCCGCTTTTGTGATATTTTATTGTCGAGTGACTTTATTTATCTTTTTTTTTTGTCAGATCTGACGCTTGGCGGTAGAACGAGTTGGCGATGGTAGTTTTCGAAGGAACTACAGGAATACTCATGTTTGATAGGAAGTATATTGTTAGGTTAGTGGCAAGTTGGCGCTGTTTTTTTTAAAGGAGAAGAAAGATTGTGAATTTTTTTTATTTCTTCCTGGTTATGAAGAAATATATGGAGTTGTTGAATGAACCAATTTTTGTTATGACATCTACTTTTGATCATTTATGTAAGATTTACTTTTCACGTGATCGAAAGTACGTAAAACAAGAAATTATTTATATGAGGACGAATCTTATATATGTATTCAAATGATTAATAAAACTTGTACATTTTTAATTACTGTATAATTATTTTCAATAGCTACGTCAGCATGAAAGAACAATAATAGAAAGCTGGTTTGTTTTATTTAAAAAATCTCTGCTGTTTTAATTTTCTCAGGCGTAAGTCAACATTTTTATAAGTTTATATATTTCATAATAATCATAAAGTCCTTTACGAATACTTGTATCGAATGAAAACTTTCTTTTACGAATAGATTATCCTAATAATCCGACTGATCTGCATGATTTTCCGTTTGTCTCACTGCTAGTTTTAAATGGCTTGTCATGATTCTCTGCATTGAAAAGCGATCCTTAAGGCGTTCTAAGCCGCAAGTGAACAAGCCTCCTGAAAGTATACTTTAAGGAACGCAATCTCACCGACGTACGAAGCACTGATAAAGACACTCAAATCGTTTATGTTTTAGGATATTATTATTATTGCCCGCCTAGACTCCAGGAGGAAAAGCGCAAGTATTCGTGCGAATGCGGCCGAGCTTACAAGTGGCGGGAGTCCCTGAATTTGCACAAGCGAATGGCGTGCGGCAAAGAGCCGCGATTCCCCTGCGAGCTTTGCGAAAAGCGCTTCAAGTACAAGCACCACTTGGCCAAGCACAGAAAGGCGATTCACAAGTGCAGCTGAACGAGGCTGTAGGCTGTTTTATATTTTTTATACAATTGTATATATTCCGCGTGACAATTTCTCTTGGAACCTGGAAGAAATGAAAATTTTACTTTCTGCTGGTTGTTTCAATATTTTGTATTGACGATTGTATGAATAAAAGATTGGCCAACGACTACTTTGATTCTTTAAATTAACATATCATTTTGTATTCAAATTTATTTTTTAATTTAAAAAATTTTTTCAATACCAATACTTTTATCTTGTAAACTTTAAGAATCTCTTAAAATAATAATGCAATTTTTCAAATTTCAGTTCATCCCCGTCGCAGGAAATTACGGACGCATACCTGTCACTGTGGACAAAAGTGCCTTGGAGACGAGTCTCTCGTCGTGCACATGCGCTCAGGACCGAATCCGTGTGTCCGCGTAAAGCCATATGATCGTTGCCAGTGGTGTGGTCGAGTATTCTTGTACAAAATTGCCCACTGGAAACGTGTTCAGAAAGAGTTTAAAATGAAACGTATTCGCGCTCTTCAATTGAATAGAATCAAATAATAAAATTAAGAGAACCATACATACATCCATTTGTATTTTTATTTTTATTTTTATTTTTCTTCTGAATTAAGCCTTTTGTTTTTGATTAAGATTTTGCAAAAAATGTTTTCGTTCAATAAACAGTTGCATTTATTAATATACACCTTTGTTAGAAGAATTTTCTCGTATTTAATAGGTTTTCGTTCGAGAATATCATTTGGTCTGTAAAAATGATACTTTAAGCTAGAAAAAACAAATTGTTAAGATCCTATGCAAGATTTATACTGTACATCTGTATGTAAAAAACTATTAAAATGGATCTTCATAATGTCATGTAATCACTTCTTTATCCCTCGAAACTGCTTCTTATAGTAAAACCTTTAACGCTTTCCAAAAAAGCTGCAAACCTGCAAGGTGAGAAAGTGTATTCTTCTTTTTTTTTTGCAGCGCAAAACAGGTTCGCCTGCAAGAACTGCGGCAAATCTTACGCCCGGAAGTCCTCGACGTACACGCACGAACGGATCTGCGGCAAAGAGCCGCAGTTCTCCTGTTATCTGTGCGGCAAGAAATTCAAGTACAAACACCGACTGCAGTCGCATCTCGCCTGTTACAAACACTCGGCTAGATTTACCTCATGAGAAAGAAGCCAAATCCAGTTTTAGATCTCTGTCAAGACGTATACGTGTTTAGGTTTGCTAAGTGTTAGGACTATTCAATGACTGAATACTCATTAGAGTGGGATGGACTGACCTGTATCTTGGCTGAAAAAGGAACCATTGGAAATGAACAATATATAAAGGCATTTTTTTCATTTTCAGCTAATTGCCTCTGTTATAGCTTTATTAACTTGATAGTATGAATGATATGTTTCGGAAAAATTTCAGTTAATTATTTCTGTTGTAACTTTATTAACTTCATGTAGTATAAATGATATGTTTTGGAGAATTTTTAGTTCATTAATTCTGTTGCAACTTTATTAACTGGATATAGTATGAATGATACAGGGAATGTCGGGGTAACGATTGACGGTCACAGTACAATGTTTATTTTCGTAATCAAAACAATTTTAAGGCATTTTCTACCAAGGAATGTTAAGTTATCGAGGTAGCTACCGTCGTAAGAAAAGGAAAGGTAACGTAATAATTTATGAAAAATAAATATCCGAGTTAAAAGTTTTGTCCCGCTAAAAAGTTACACGTATTGTGACAAACCTTTCCGAGACCCTGTCAAGTATTGACTCATTATTATTTGTCAAAATATATGAGTTGTTTTTTTCTTTTCATACATTAGTCATTTCTAATTAATTTTTCAGCCAAAATCAAACAGGTTTTTAAACTTTCTATTCCTTATAGACTTTTCTATTTCTTATAGACTCTATTACACTCAAAAATCGTTTTTTGTAAGTATTATATACAGTTAATTTCCGAAGTATTAAAAAAATTAAACGTCGATGTGATTACTTTAAGATTTTTTGAACGTTTATACGATTGATTTAAAATATTTTTTATAATGATTTGTTAGAACGATAGGTTAAATTGTAGATCTAGTTTTTGATACGAGATTATATAAAAGTGTCCTTTACTGATTAAACAAAGATTGTACGAGTAAACAAGAATTTTATAAAATATGTAAAGTCGTATTAAATTTAATAAACTAATCGTACTATAAATCAAATTCGATTTGAATTTTAAATAACCTGGGCCCACATCCATAAATCTTAGCAGGTATAACCAGCACAGATTTTAAATTTTCAATATTTTACTAACCTTTGAATCGTCGATTCTGTTTTAGATAAGCCGTGGCATTGCCAAAATTGTGGGAGGTATTACCAAGTGAAATCCTCCCTCATGAGACATTTGCGGAATGAGTGCGGAAAGGAACCCAAGTTTAGGTGTCAAATTTGTAACAAGGCCTTCCACTACAATTTCATCTTGCTCACGCATTTGCAAGTGCATCGGGACTCAATTTCGGCCCAATAAATCGTTGCTTTTTGTGCACGCTTATTTAACATTCGATTTTAATCGAATTTTTTGGAAACTGTTTGTAATTTTATGAATAAGTGAACTTTTTTATACTATAGCTTTTATAATAAATTCATTGGTTAAAAAAATAATAAGGATTAATAGGAAGTATAGATTAGATTTATTATAAATTTATTAATGTTACAAAATTATTTGTAGTTTTAATACATAAATTTGCCTTACGGTTATTTTATACGGTAACAAACGATAAGAAACCATTAATTATTGTACCTGTATAATTTGTATGCATGAACGACTATATTTCATCATGAAATAATATGCAAATTGTATTAATATAGTAGACATTTGTAAATGATTTCACTAACATATATTTTTGTAATAAATTATTGTCATAAAGCTACGAAATTTAAAAGTTACTTAAAAAAAACAATCCATTAAATAATATCATTCAGTTTATGCAACTGCACAGCGAACCAATACCCAAAATCAATGAAATTTTACAAAAGTTTGAACATCCACAACAAGAACGTACAATGACACGTTAGCTAACAGAATATTGTTTGTTCTTATTTTCAGGCCAGCATGCTGCAATTCATTTCCCTCAACATCCAAGAAGATCCCTGAATACGAATGATATAATTAAAGACAGGCCTCACATTTGCCCAACTTGCTCAAGTCGTTTCAAAAGAAAGTACCATTTAAAACGTCACATGTCTACGATGAGTCATTATTAAAAGGTTTTTTTATTTATTATCTGCGTTATATTTGCGACTTATGTTGAAGATTTTTAGGCGAAAATAAGATTTGTAGTGAATGCGTATAATATATACAGTGGATTAACAGGGTATACATAAAAATACTTCTTACTTGATTAGTTTTGTAATATAACTAATATAAATTTTAATATAACTAATATAATATTGGATTAAGTATTTGATATAAAAATAAATGTATAAATGTATATAAAACATAGTATAAAAATATATACTTTATACTCTATAATTCTGTACTGAAAAAATTTATTTGAAATGACTGAACCATCAATGAATGTATAATATGTCTGATTTTCATTTATTTTTAGGCTCTAATTTTTTCCTGGTTACAAAAAATTCTTTGAATAATAGTGTAATTAATAGACTGATGCATCATTTCATTTAATTTGCCCTTCACCTTCGATCGCTATTACTGCTTTGAATTTCGTTCACTAATTTTTTTAACAATAATATTCATTTTTTTATTTCCAGCATTAAGCGTCCTATTTGTAGTGTAAAAATAGTTACGAAAAGTTTACCGGTTAATTCCATTTTAGCAAACGTCTAGGTAGCGTATACCCATCACTTGACTCATCGACGTCATTGTACCACAATACCAATAAGTGCAAGTCCGTTTAGACACCTTAGAAACCGCTTAACAAGCTAGACAGCTCCCAACCGTAGTGCTCACGACACTCCGCACAAAGTGTCGAGCAGCATTTTAAAAATTAGCATCGCGATCGAAAGACTCACCTCCCCCTTACCGATTCACCAGAGCACCCCGAACCTAAAGGGACCACGAGACCTCCTCTAGAACTAGGCTTCCACGCGACAAGCCCTAGAGCTAGACAGAGGCGAGACACAGTCAAAGTAAAAGCAACACAGCCGGGTCTGCTTTCTCGTTGCAGGTGGCAGCCGTCGGCGACGGGGAAGGCCAAGACTCGCGGTCCGCGACGTCAGCCTGCTGCAGGAGCAGCGAGCCAGGCTCATGCACCGATGCGACCGCTGCGGAAAGTGCTACCAACTGGCCACGTCCCTCAAGCGACACCAGAGACTCGAGTGCGGCATCGAGCCCAAGCAGAGCTGCGATTACTGCGGAAAGAAGTTCACCCATCGGTTCAAGCTGACCCATCACATCTTCAGCTGCCGCAGAAAGACTATCGGAGGCTACCGATCGCCGGAATGGTAGTTCATTGAGCTTTTCACCGGAGTTCGCCAGAGCTTTTGGAAGAGGGCCGTTGGAGCTCGTGCTTAGAGGGGCGAGGGGAGTTGAGATTCAGTCGAACGAGAACGACGCTTGTAGTGACTCGTTGAGCTTTTAAGGGAGGATTATATCTGAGGAAAGTGGATTTGAACGGGTGCTTAAATTTTTAATGTTTTATGGATTTTTTCATAGCAGAAAAAGCAGATAAATAAGCTTTATTGAGTGTATAAGCAATGGAATGATAAAGAAAAAATACAAGAGATTTTGCATTTTATTCTTTACATTTCATTATTGACAACGCTGAAACTAATTTATTGTTTACCTTTGTTAATTAATAAGCACGACATTAAATCGGAGCTTTTTTCTTAATTTTTTTTTTGTGTTACGGGATGTTTGATGAAAATCCTTTTTCATAGGTATAATAATTCCCTTAATAACTGAACATCTAATGCCTGATTAAACATTCTATTACTAAATTAGGGTTGCCAGCGCTAGTCATGCACTTAAAAGAGAGAAGTTAGTACAAATATTGTTATAATAATAATGTTTGAATTAGTGCGAAAAAGCAAGACAATAGACATCGTTCAAAAAGAGAAGTAAGCGGGCCTAATCAAAGTTTTCATAGTTTATATTGCGTACGTCACGGAGTTTAAAGAACTATAATATGCCTTTAGTGCGATAATATAAACTTGCCTTGTTATCGAGTAAATTGCTAGAAAAATGTTAAAAAATTTGTTGGCAACGCAAGGCATGTGATGGTATTTGCGTAGGGGACACGTCGTGGTTGCTAATAGGTTGATAATAGAGTACAAAAATGAGAGCTCATACAAAAGGTAGAAGTGCCAAAACAATAAAATTAATGTTATATCACACAATACAGGGTGTAGAATTCATAAATTTTTAGGACAATTTATTTTCTCTGTTGACTTTTTGGATGCAAATTTGAGTACAAATGTTGTACATGTAGATTGTTTGAAGTGTTACAGTGATAGATTATGTAACCACGATTTGTATCGATATTTGTTAAAAATATACTGGAATCAAAAATTAAATATTGCAAAAACAAAAGTTGGGTAGATTAGCAACTAATCGATATAAAAATTAGGTTAGGAAAAATCTAATAATCAATTATATATTTAAGAATATTTGCGAAATGTTAACTGTTGCTCGTATTTTTAAGTTTAAGTTTAAGACTAACTTCGACATACAGTTAAGTTTAATTGTTACAAAAAATTATAGTTTAATTTTTAAACCAACATTGTATAATATAAAAAGATTTTTATAAAAATAAATGTATTAATAATTCGTTCTACTTTATTAATTACACTTTAACTTATCTATACTAATAATTGCAGACTGTAATTTTATAGCAAATCATAGAAAACTACTTTTATTGTACCTATTTTAAAGTATGAAATGCAACTGTTTACTCTAATATTACCAACGCACGCAAGGATTCAATAGACTACCATATTTTCTCAAGTACGTATAGCAAATTTAGTTGTTACTCGCTTTTCTACTCACTGTAGATACGGCATTAAATTCTGAGCACTTTTTTGGAATACCAAAAATATTTATTTGAATTTACATAATTTCAAATAAATCTTATAACTTTGTAATTTATAAAGTTAATTACAATTAAATCTTAATATTCTGAATGTGCACATTACGTTTCAGCGAAAATTTTACAATTTTACAACAACCTTCCAAAAACGTGACATATTCCTTTTGACCTCGCTAAACCAATTTATCGTAACATCCCCTTCATCAACTTCCAAGAAACCGACAGCCATTTCGGTCGAAAAAAGTCTCCCCACTAACAGTCTGTCCGTTCCTCTGTTTCCAGTTATGATGCCTACGCTTCTACTGCCGATGGCCTGTCAATCCCTCAACAGCAGCAACAAAAGTGCGCTTTCCCGACTAGATCCAGAAACTGGACTGAGGATGCACGTCTGCGACCGCTGCGGCAAATCTTACAGGGCCCTGACCTCGCTGAGTCGGCACAAAAGACTCGAGTGTGGAGTTCTGCCTGCCGAGACCTGTCCCATCTGTCAGCGTAGGTTCAGGCACAAGTTTGTTCTCAACCAGCATCTAAGGGGATGTCGGAGGAGGAACGCTGAGTCTGGATATGGCGGGGAGGGATGCTTGAATGAGAGGGGTTGATTTTATTCTAAGGTGAATTTCGAGCTTTGAGAGCATGAATTAAGCGATTGTGCAGGACTAGATACCCTTTTTTATAAAAAAGAAGCTTTTTTCGTAGAACTGCGATCTTTGCCCTGTAACTTCCCAGGCGGGCATTTTATAGTCAGTTGGTTTTTCGCTTGGAACCGCCATAAAACCGCAAATGTGGTTGGTAAATTTCCGTTGTAACAAGTTCTGATCTTTTGGAATCTGAAGTCAGATTTTGACAGTCATAATATACACCGTGTCCTATTTTAATTTTCACAGCTAGATTTCTCGAAAGTCGTAGGGGTTAGGAACCCGAAACCTCCGAACTGCTCCATTTGTCACTCGCTGCGAATCCGGGGTCAAAAGTAGGAGTTCCTATTTAAGAAAACCAAAGTTGACCTTGAAATGACCTTGAAGATGGCTTGCAAGAATATAGTCAAGGTCATCGAAACATGTTTGTTTAAAAGTTGAGTAACATTTATCTGAAACGCGATTTGCTAAATTTTATCTTTGAGGGTAAAAAATTAAGTAGAAAAAGATTGACCTTCTGATGACCTTGTGGGGCCAAATAGACCCCACATATGACACCTCATCTGAGAGTAGAATTTTCAGCTCTTTCCGAATCCGAGGTCAAAAATAGGGGATCTCATTCAAAAAACAAAAGTTGACCTTGAAATGACCTTGAAGATTACCTCCAAAGTCAAAGGTAAAATCACCCTAACATTTTCCCCTCAGAGTCCAATAACTTTTGTCCAGAACATTTTTCGCTAACCCCTCTACGACATTCGTAAAATCCTGCTATGAAAGTTAAAATGGGACACGGTGTATATATGATATATATATATATATATCTGTGTTTCTGAGATTTTTCTACAATGAAACCCTAATACAAAATCTTGGAAACTAACAATGCATATACATATAATGTGCAAGTTTTCGGGATGATTATGGTGATTTTACATTTGGCGTCTAATGATTAAAATGATTGCTTCTTTCGTAATTTTACGAGGAAAACGGGGGAAAACGACTTCCCAAGTTTAAAGAGGGGTTATTAAATATACTCACTCAGCTACAACTCGTGGTCGCCAATTTAGTTAATAAATCGTACATAATATTATGATATTTTTTCAAATATTTAAAAAATGGCATATTAAGTATTAGCGGCTGAAATTTTATAATTTTTCCACACGAAGGACTCATTGACTATAAAATATCTATTTGGGAAAAAACCAATTCAATGAATTTAATTGAGATTATATTAATTAAAATATAAGGTAAAAGCGAAAATTATATATGTATATATATATGTATATTAATTATTCACATTTGTTAAAATGTTTTATTGTAAATATTTTTTAATGTCGTCGTTTAGATAAACATATAAATATCGTTTTCTACATCTAAAGAACTGGAACAAAAATATCGTTTACAAATAACTTATGAAACAGCTTTGATTAATTTATTGGTTGATAAAAATGTAACTAGGCTTGAAAATTATGAATTATTTTATTCATTTGTAATTTATGTAATATTGGTATATACCAATCGACAACTAGTTTTATGTATAAATATTAGTTATTTTTAAACGGATTATACAACTGATCAAATTCCAAAAGTACTGATAGTGCTTTTTCAAAAATAGCAAATAATATTTGAATGCATGTAAATCAATTAAGAAATAAATTGTTTTTCATTAAAATATTTAACATCTTAATCTTTTGTATTTTTGTATTTACAACAATAAAACATTCACGACTCGAACGCTTTATTAAAGTAAGTACACATACATTCTCTAGATCTGATCTTGCACCAATGTCATCTAATCTCAAACTGTAGAACAATTTTCTCAAATTAATATTCCAATTTTCATTCTCTTATGTCTGTTTGATGTTCGATCTTTCAGAAATGTGTTCTTTACCTACATACGCAATATCTGCTTCTTGCACTCCCCAAAATCAACCGAACCTTTTAAAAATTCCTACTGACGAATACATATCTTCTTTACAGACGAAAAAATTCCTGGTCTGATAAAGCGAGAATTCCGTGCATCTCTCGAACATCAGTCGCGTAAGCCAAGACCGGGAAACTCCACTCCTCTACAGCATCAGAACTTCCTTTGCGGCCAGTGCGGAAAAGGTTACAAGTATATGGAAAACCTGAAGCGGCACCAGAGGCTCGAGTGCGGCAAGTTGCCCAAGTACAGGTGTCACGTGTGTCTAAAGTTCTTTTACAGGCGTTACGAAATGACTAATCACTGTACCCTTAAACACGGAGCGTTGGCGTTGTAAATAAGCAATCGAATCCGATGAAAAACTTTGGTTTTGGTCTTAAATTCCTTGTGCGAATTATTTTAATAAGTTTCATATCTAGTCTCTTGTGAATTCCTTTTAGTTAGCTATCTTACTTTTTTGATCGGTGGCTACTACGTTTGCTCCAGTTTCATTGCTTCCAGTTGTCATTAAACTGCGATTATAGATGTTCTGATAAAGTTGATGTGGTAGGTAATAACGAAATTAAAATACAAGGCCTCCCCATCGAGAAGGTTAAATATGCATTTTTAAATTACAAAGTTGAATAAGAACAAACATTTTTTTATTAATATTATTTCAAATTTTTTAGTGCCTAAAAATTAAAAGGCAAAGAGCTCTTTGTACATAATTATATGCTTTAAAAAATTATATATGTAATTATACAACTTATTTTGCTTATAAGGAAATGTATTTGAGCTAAGCAGTTCTAATAAAATTAACTTTAAGAATAATGTATTGTACGTGTTAAATCACTCAAGTAAAGAAAATGAGACATAATAAAACAAATGAATCTAATATGTTTTTTTCAATATTTAATTATGAAAGATAATAAATTAATTTTAGAACAACAGATCCCTAGATTACATTACGTGATGTATCATAAATTTAGAATAATTTTAAATTTAAATTAAAATTTTTTATTTTTTTTTCAGATATTTTGTTCTTACTAAAACTTTAGAAATGAAAAGCAATTATATTAAAAAATACGTTGAAGCGGTTTAAAGGAAAACTTTTAAAAATTGACTTGGTAAATTTCTAATACTTTCTTAGAAAGCAAGAATCATTATATTTATTAACAAGCATATTTTTTACAGGGCTGCAAAAAAGGAAAGACTATTTCCAGCACTAAACATGGAGGAAAGACTTCGAAAAATGATGATCCTATTGTAAAAGTAGAAGCTGACAGTTATAAATAAAGAAGATAACATATATCATCTACTTAATTTTACGATACTAATTTATCTCAATTGCAATTACTTATTTCAAATATTTATACATACTTTTTATATTACGTACCGAATAATAGTCTTCCTTTAGTCTTCCTATATATTTTGAAATTCTCATCAATTTCAAAAGATCAAAAGTGAAATATTTTTAAATTATATATGTACTATCCTTACAAGGACTACTGCAATAATTTAACAACATTTAAATACTAATTCACCGAAAATGTATCAATAAAAAGACAATCGTATTCATTTAATCCTTATAACGTAGTTTAACCATAAATAATTTACTGATTCACGCATTAACAATTTTATTTTAACAATGAATACTACATGACACAGGTAATATGGATAAAATCACGTTTGCAAAATAACCAGCACGTTAACTCTGAAAGTAACAACTCGAATTAAAGTAAGAGACCTTAATCTTAGTAGTTCCCAGCTTTTTTATATTTTATTTTTTCAGGATCTTCCAAACTAATAGTGAAGGGTGATTACTTCTTATTTTCTTCATTACGCTTCTAAGTTTATTTTATCTTTGCACCATTCAATGTTAGTATAAAATAATGTAAATATTGTTGCAAAAGCTTTCCAGCAACTGGAAGTGTATTTTAAGCGACAATTATCTAAATGATTTTAGGTCTGCACTTTCGACAAAAAACTTTATAAGATTGATATATTTCTCAGCATATTTACATCCTTCGCTTTTATGTTTTTGTAAGTCTTTGGTGTCTTTCGTGCTACTTAAAAAGTGCTATTCAAAGAATACATTCATTTATATTTTTGTTAGTTTTACACTTCATTTCAAAGTAAGTTATTTTATTCCATTACAATTCATTATCATTTCCTGAAAGAACTGCATCAGAGTGAAAAGTTTTCTTGTAAATGTTCAATAAAAACTCATTTAATATTACTTTCAGCCCGTAAATGAACTTCTGTCACAAATTGAAATAATAATTAGAATTAACTGGTAAATTTTACTACACGAAAAAGAAAAACATTCTAGTAAAAATGATAAATGTTTGTGTAAGACAAATTTGAAATTGTCAAAACCGTCGAAACTGCCGTACTTTACAGCTTAATTCATTCAAATTTGCAAGAGGTTTAATAAATCTTTTTATTCATATATAGACCTCTTCTTTGTTTTGGAAGTCTACGACTTCATTATCAAACGTTATAAAGCATTTATAACTTTTACGAAAGTTTTTCATCCACTCATACAGAAAAAAAACGCATAAAACATATAAATCCCAGTAACGCGTACCTTTCAATTCTAGTCATTATTTGAATTATCGTCTGGAATTCACAGCAGCAAAACCGTCGAAAAAACTGCCAAATAACCCTCTCACTGACAAAATCCCTATCTCTCATCTTGCAGAAGACGCGATGTTGTCCAGCGCCTGGCTGCCGGACGCAATGGACGATGACAACGTAGATCAGCATCAACAGGACGAATCCCATAACCAGCAGCATCAGCCACCGGAGGTGGAGCCGCACCTGGCAGACTCGCTGGTGCCGGAACAGTTCCTGGAGGTGGACATCAACAACTTCTACCTGCCGACACCGCCGGAGAGCAGCGAGCTTTGGCAGACCGACAGTACCCGTCTGACCTCAATGACGAGCTACACCCCGGGCAAGTCCTCGTCCGGAAGAACTCCGGCTGTGCAGCGCAGACTCTACTGTCCGCGCTGTTCCAAGATGTTCTCGCGGACCGACAGTCTGCGCCGCCACGAGAAGCTCTACTGCAGGAACAACCGGAAGAACGTCGAGCAGCAGCAGGGCATTAAGCAGGAGCTCGCCGATCCATGAGGAAAGCCTCGACGCCGACGGGCCCGACGCGTCAAGCAGCTGCAACAGGCGGATCAGCAGCCTAAAGACGAGACGTAAGGAGCTTTCGGCGTCGACGATGGAAGTGGCTTTTCCGGGTGTGAAAGTGTTTTTTTGTTCTTTCGGTCGCAATGCTGCGATCTTTTGCGTTAATTTAAGTGCTTGTAGTGAGGGAGACATCGCAATGAAGCAATATTAAAAAACAGAAAATTTATGAAGCGTAAGTTAAACAAGCAATTGTCCAGTTCAAAATCATGAGAATTTTTTAGTTTGCAAACCGATATTAATACACGTTTTTCAAAAATTCTTTTTTGTTGCGATTCTATCTTACGGTTATTTGATATTAACGTCTCATTAAATAAAATAAAATGTAAGAAAAGCATCTGGGTTAAAAAATAAAAAGGAAAACTATACAATCAAGGGCCACGTACCTATCCAAATGAATCGATCAATATATAAAACTATGAATTAAGGGGTATAGGATAATAGGTAGAATAATTTGTCTCACTAACGTAGGCATTACTACCCATCGCATTTCACGATGTAACCGCAATATTGAGCTAGAATGTTTATATTACAGAAGGATTTTCACGCCTATGCCGGCGGGCACTAACTTTTTCAATCTAGCAGAAACATATTTTGAATCTGTGCTTCGTACTTTCGTAGCATCAAATTTCAAAGAGTGAATGTCCAATCGAGTTCAATAAATACCCAATTAAAAATAAAGCAATCTCTTTCTAAGTGCGTGTATGATACATTATGCTTTCGTTGTTCGCTGTATTTTCGGGGCTAATGGATAATTACGGAATCGATTCTTCATTTAACGAATAAGCTGATGGATTTGAGATAGATGTAGGCATGTAATCGATCTCATTAATTGCAGTAGGAATAGGAGTGCGAGTGTGGAAGTTGATTATTTACCTCGTGAGACATTTTTCGCCCGAGCGAAGCGATCCACTTAAACACTAGTATCGAACTTTATTTTATTCCAAGAGCCGCAAAATCA
Source organism: Ormyrus pomaceus (assembly GCA_900474385.1). Classification (NCBI taxonomy): domain Eukaryota; kingdom Metazoa; phylum Arthropoda; class Insecta; order Hymenoptera; family Ormyridae; genus Ormyrus; species Ormyrus pomaceus. Next base: position 32,168 of record UCOM01001519.1, read on the forward strand.
TGTAAAAATCGTGATTTTGAAGCAAGAGTGGTATAAAGGATTTTATTTGAAAAATCTTGTGATAGAAATTTTCACTATAAATTTTAATCTTTCTTTGATCGTTTCTTATTTACTTAGAGGAGAAATTGTTGCATCTCTTGGATGTCATTTTTATTTGGTTTTTATAGCAATATTTCCAAATACGTCCAATAGTAAATAGTAGCGATATATTCGAACGACAAAAAGAAATTCGTTGTAGTAATTCAAATAACCATTTACAACTTAAACATTGATATTGATAAGTGAGATGTGCTCTTGTAATCGAAATATAATAGTAAAGTTAGTGTATTCGATTTTGTGTAAAGTAATTTAAATTTGCATTTCCACAAAATATGGTACAAACAATTTTTTCTAACAATGTATTTCATAGTGTATTCAATCTATTTTCTATTACAGCCGAATTTCCTACGATTTGAAGGTTACAAAATTAAGAAATATTAAAATCTATTTATTTTAATATTTAAAGGAATTAGTTTAAACACTTATACAAAAAATAGTAACAAATAGTTCAATTATTTTTTATTATTTCTTACAATTTTAGAATTCTACATAAAAAATACTATATTCGATGTATTATATTTTTTGATACTCATGTTCTTTATCTACCTAAATAAAAAATTATTTTAATCTTGATGTTTAAAAATTTTAATAGCTCATCGTTTGCATTTTTTAAATAGATTTTCAGAAATTATGCATTCTTTTTCTTGATATTAATAAAACTATTTGCATTGTATTCAAATTTAGAAACATGAACATTTCTAATTTATTAAAGTGCCATAAACATAATTTTTTAAATGGACACAAATGATTTTCATGAGTAAAATTATGTACATATTTGTGGATCCGAGCATTTAATTAATATAGTAATTTAGCTTAATATTTCATAATGAATTTTTCTACAAGTATCTGAAATAATCTTTTATATTTATATTGTGTAGAGCAAAAAATACTTTATATGATAGCTAATATACGTCTTACTGATAGCATATAACAAATATTGCGAATCTTTAATTTTTAATCATATTTTCTTGATTGATTTTTCTAATACTGTAATTACTTATGCCTACTTTATAAATCAGAATGAACAGGAACACCAAAATTTCAAATATATTTTTACAGAAAATACTAATTTATTTCGAAAATCCCGCTCAAATGATAAACAAGTCCAGAATGTTTAATTGGGACACAAAGACTTTTTAATCAAATGCTTTTGTCAAATTTAGTATTTGGCTCAGTGGCAGCGAAAGATTTTAAAAAGTCATCTAAATAACAATAACGTTTTATGGATTAAATTTTTATAATCCTCTTGAAAGAATATAACTGTACAACAAAGATTGATTTTCAATTGATTTTCAATTCACATAGGAAATAGTTACATCTAAGTAATTATAAAAACGCTAATGAATTATACAATGAAATATAATATAAAAAGTATTTTTTAAACTGTATCAAAAATATTGAATTATTTAAAAACATATATTTTATTTCTAAGCATACCAGTTAAAGAAAATACTTTGTGTACAAATTTCGGAATTGTTAAAAAGCTAGACTAAGCACATTCTATAAATACGTTTAGCCGGTTTTAGCCGTTTAGATTTTTCTGCAATATTTAACTGAATGTTTTTATATTTTTTATTTATCTACAAATTTTAAGTTAAATAAATTATCAATAGAATAAATTAACCGCGCTACCAAATATAGTTGAATATACTTAATAATCTAATTAGGTTAAGAATTGTTGTCTTCAAAATGTTGTATTAAATTGTATCTATATAAAAGAAAAATTTTGTCGAAGCTTAAAATTCTATTTAATTTATAAGTGTCTTCACTAAACATAATTTGTATCGTAGAAATAAAATACTATTCAAAAATTTACTTCAGTCCAAAAGCGTCATTTTTCTTAAAAATTCCTGAATAATATTTTTGCATTTATTAAATAAATATTGTTTTAAATCTTTTAAATTTAATTTTCTGTTTAAAATATTTTATTTCAGTCCTTACGATTCCATTTAATTTTGAGGACCAAACTTATCCGTAAAGTATATTAAGTTTACTTTGAGCAAAATAATCATGGATTTCCCGCGTAAAGGATCATTATGGCATTCCCAGTATGGATCCGTGTAACTCCAAGATTATTTTAAGAAACAGGTAAACATTATATTTTATTCCACACCCGACCGAAAGTGGCATATTTTTCCCGAAAACTAGTTTTGCGGGGCAATAGTAAATTTTTTTGGAGTTGTTTCGACCCCGCTTTTCAGGACCAAAAAGTGGCCTTTCAGTCGAGAGTGGAATAAAACACTATATGCCACACGAGGCAAAAGTAGATTTTTTTTTTGGGGTGATTATACTGCCCTTACGAGAATATTTTTCGTTCGGGTAGTAAACTCAGCCGCGGGAAAAATCTTCTACTTTTGCCCCTTGTTGCATAATGTACTATTATATTTTTTTCATAACTTTCCTCTTATTTCCATAATCATTTAATTATATTTTACATTCATTAATTAAACAAAATTTGCCTTTTATTTAAAGTAAAGTTTGCATTAAATATTGACTGCGCAAATCACTGTTTATCACACAGAACACTTTAATTTTCATTGCCTTCTAAGATTACTTGCCGATGAGTATATACCGAGAAAACCGGTGAAATTCAGCATCATCGAAGCTCATTGTTCTCGATACATATTCATCCCACAGCCACATGCATTAGAACTCCAACCAACCGGTGCACTTTTTGTTGCAGATTCGGAGGAGAGCGGCTCGGAGCCACGCGATCCCCTCGACATCAGCGGCTGCCTGAACGTCTCCAGCCTGGCTTACTACCTGCCGAAAGAGCGAGAATCTCCGGAGGCGAAGTACGTCTGTCCCGGCTGCGGCTGCTGCTTCCTGCGCCGCGGTTCTTTCAACAACCATCTGCGAAGCTGCTCCAGAAACGAGCACCCGGAGCAGTTCGTCAGAGTCGATGAGACCAAGTTTCCCTGCTACAGCTGCAAGAAGGTCTACATGAGTAAAACCAGCTTGAGCAGGCACAGGAGAGCCAATTGTCCCGGTGCGCTAATCGCTATTTGTGGGATTTGCGACAAGGAATTTCCTACTCAAGCCGTCATGATGATGCACAAAGAGGAACACTTCAGGGACAAACCGACAAACTAAGCGTTTTGCAGATTTTTGAATCTTGTTGATTTTGTGCAGCTGTCAATGTTGTCATTTAAGTTTTTCGACTTCTAGAAGCGATAAGTGTTTAGTTTTCTGTTTGAGTTCCATTGCTAGTCAGGAAGACTATTCTTTGTTTATTGTTAATTTAAGTTTAATAATATATTTTAAGTGCAGTGCAATATTGATTTATAGTTTATAATTCCACATTAAGAGACAAAAATATTTTAGGATTATGTAATTATGTATTTTTATTGTAAATATTGCCAGTTATCAGATTAATATGTGACGCAATAGACGACAGTATTAGCAATATCAACTTAATATATTTATGTGTAAAATATATAAAATTTTAATGAAGTATAACGTTGTACTGTACCATAAATTTGCATTTATTATAGTTCTTAAATTTAGAAAATGAAAAAAATGATTAATTATAAATAAATGTATTTCGGTCTGCTTCAAGAAACAAACAATAGTATATTTTATAAAAAAAACTGTACATAAAAGTAATAGTATTATTGTAAGAAGGTAAATAAATATGAAACAAATAATGTAACAAATTTTCCTGGTCAAAACGGATTTTTATATTGTTCTACTAAATCCTGTTATAATATACTGTAAATTGTACTAATGCAATTAAAATTTTTCTTTGTTCTTAAATATTAACTTTGCGATTAACTGTAAATTTCAGCAGTAAATTATTTTCGAACCTTTTTAAACCTCTCATTATATAATAATTTTTTATAATTTTGTATCATTGGCGCAAATCTAACCAATTCTTCGACTAAAAAGGCTTCAATCGTCTGATAAAATATGCACCTCAGCTGGAAACACGAATCTTGCAAAATTATTTTCAACCACATCTAACCACAATTCTTTTCTGTTTGTTCTATTCACAGGAGCCAATTCATATAATCCACTGTGGTCCCTTCAGGAGTTGAGGACCGAAACTTTGGGCATCGGTGAACCGTCCTCTGACTATTATCATCAGCCGTTAGAGGCCAGTGACGCGGTTCATCCTAATCAGTTGTCAAGTATGCTTCAGCAGGGTTATCAAGAATACGGCCATCAGCCTCACACCTGCCAGAATTGCGGGAAAAAGTACAAGTGGTTGGATAGTTTGAGGAGACATTTGAGGGTTGAATGTGGGAATAAGGCAAAGAGGTTCGCCTGCAGTATCTGTCACAAGAAGTACAAGTATCGATACGAAATGAAAAATCACGTCGCGACGCGTCACGTATTGAGTGATAATCTGGGTAGATAAGAATAGCCTCATTTTTTAGGGTGAATTAAAAATTATCGCTTTCAGAGAGATTGATGACTGATATAATGAATTATTATTTATTATTATTTTTTTTTTAATTTAATATTTTACCTGAAAGTGTAAATTAGTTTCGTACTTACAGTGCTAATGTGATAAAATTAGCAAATAAATTTTGTGACGATTATGACTAAAGTCATGGTATGTATATTCCACAATAATTCCTTTTTCAAATTAATAAAATCTTATTACTAAAATTTTGTAAGATACTGTTCAAATAGACTAATATTGTAATTATAATAATAATGATATGCGGAGAAGAATTACTTATAAAAATTACAGTAAAATACAGTGCAGACTTTTTTGATACAAAATTGGTATTTATGGGTTATATTATAATTTTTATAGAAAGTACCACGTATTCCAGAGAGTGTGATACAGTTTATTGTAGTAGTACAGTAAATTTGTCGATTGTCTCTAAAAATTAACCTTTCAAAAAATTTACAACGGCATTACTATAAAGATAAATGTTATTTATCAAAGCTTTTAGAGCTATTATAATTAAATGATATATCATTATAAAATTTTTGAAAAGCAACGGTAAAATTTTTAGTTACTCAAAATACAATTTACAAAAAAAGTAATAGTAATTGCTTCCTATTGCTATCGTTCCACAAATTCAAAAAAGTTCGCAGCTATCCTTAAAACAATAACCGTAATTTTTATTAGAAATTATTCTCCATGCATTTAAATATTCTTACTGCATTTTAAAAAATGAAAATGTTAGATATTTTTGTTATTTTTACTGATTAAATAATTTATTTTAATAATTATTTGTAGTTTTACAAAAGATTGTAATATAATGTATTTTAAATAAGTTAATAAAACCCCGATAAATACAACAAATTGTATATTTATTATTCTAAAATATTATAGTATTTGAAGATAACGATAATTACTAATTTTCTTACTAATTTATATTTCTTTTTCAGATTCACAAACGTTCTTTCAGGATTCAAATTTTTTACTAACTCAATACATTTACTAGTACCGACACAAGTTGGGTTTTTTCAAGAAATTTTGTAAAATAATGGAATAACGAAGAAATGCATATAATAAATTGTTCAACTACATTATAATAACTCTTTGTTTCAGCTAATTTAAAATATATATATATATAACTGTAAGAATCTCCAAGTTAAAAAATATATTATCTCTTATAATTTATGAAAGACAGAGAAATAAATACAATTGTTTAAGCACAAGAATAAAATAAAAAATTTATTTAAGTTATAGTGAAAAACATCAGGTTCGTGGTGGCTTTCTGGTGAATGGTGATCATGTGTAAAAAAGCTTGTTTGTGTTCGTCCGTCCCAATAATTGTCTGTGCCGGCTTTCGAGCTCGAAAAATTCCTCCGCCGATGTTTTTTTTTTCCTGCCCTCGTCGCATAACCCAAAAAAAAGCATCGGCCAACCGGAATTCGAAAGCTCGAAAGCTCGAGCCCGTGAAAAGCCAGCAGCAAGCGCCCGTCAATCGAAATCGGCAGTGAAAGTCCAGCCAAGCAACAGCGCCAAGCAGCAACGCTGACGAAACTCGCGCCTCTGCTCTTCTGTTCCAGAGGGATCGTCGTGTCGTCGGTTCATCGACCGCTACTACCAGTACCAGACCCTCTACCTGCGCTTCCTCGCGGAGAAGGAGCTGGCGGGCGAGGCTCCCGCGGACGAGCCGGTAAGCAGGCCGCGAACCAGAACCGCTAGCAGCGAGTCGCCGAAATATGTTTGCTTCCGTTGCGGAAATGCCTACAGCAGGCCGCATTCCTTGAATCGGCACATTAGGTTCGAGTGCGGTGTGGAACCGCAGTTTGTCTGTCCGATATGCCAGAAGAAGTCGAAGCACAAGCACAATCTTGTCCTGCACATGAGGACGCACCAGAAATCCTGATCGACGAAGTTGCCGAAGTACTAAAGTTTTAGTTTGTCGGCGCTATGTGCCATGGTATTAGTTCGTAAGCGTCAGCTGACGTTGTTATCAAAAAGTTTTGTCTGTGCCATTGAATTTTTTTGTAGTGTTAATGAAATGCTATTTTATTTTGACGAACCGAGACGGTTTGGTACCAAATTGAGTTTATTTAAAGTATTGTCAAGCTTGTTCGTTAGTACTTCTTGTTAATGATATAATCGTGATAAGATGTCGAATAAAGTCTTACTTGATTAAAATAAATTGATTAAAAAATAATTTAGTAGCTTAAGAAATGACAATGTTTCATGTAATACATTTCGACACACTAGTGTAAAACTTTATTTTATACCTCGAGAGTCTTGATTTTGGGGTTAGAGTTATTATTAGAAATAAGAGCGCATTTGTTTAATTGAATAAGTTAAAGTATAATTTAATTATTATTGTGAATTTTTTATTTTAAGAAATGTGACAAAAAAGAGTCGCCTAAGCTATTAGTTAAATAGTAGACTGAAAAGTTTGTTATTTTCAAAGTATAAAATACGTTAATGTGCTGAAGATGTTAAGCATACCAAAGTTTATTACTTCAGACGCTGAAGATTAGAATTAAACAAATAAGTTTCAACATCCGTACAATAAGTTAAGAAATGCAAGTTTGTTTGTAAAAATTGTTTCAATAAACTACTTCACTTTATTATTTCAATAACTAACTTTCACGCTAAAAGTACCCTCGAAATTTCATTCATTACCAAAGGTAAAAACACCTTCAAAGCAGATTCCGTGAGTATGCCAGCTCCTTAAGTAGCAGAATTACGCGTACACACAGCCAGAGCCGGATTTAAACACTAGGCGGAGTAGGCTGCAGCCTACGGGCCCCCACCAACTGGGGGCCCCCGCCAGCTTGTATTAAACAAACGATTTTTTTTTTTTAAACACTGAACGCCACGCGTTTTCATGTACATATCTAATTTACTGATACGCACTTTTCTATATATTACAGTCTTTATAAATACATTTAATTTAAATAATAATATTAATAAATTTATCATTAAATAATAACAATATAATTAATTAATTAAATTATTTTGCTTCCTCCTAGAGGAAGCATTGTGATAGTAATTTTTGGAGTTGTTCGAAAAAACGGTTGTAACTGTATTTTAAGGTGTCAGGAACAAGAATAAATGATTTTTGAAAAATGTCTGTATGGATGTATGTGTGTGTGTGTGTGTGTGTGTGTGTATGTGTACGCCATATCTCAGCTTCTACTGAACGGATTATCATCGTTCACG
>UCOM01001520.1:0-39801 GCA_900474385.1 Ormyrus pomaceus
GCTGTATGTATACGTGTGATCGAAGCGCGCCGGCGGCGCATCGACGCGGGCTTTATTCCTCCTCCTCCTCCTCCTCCTCCTCTACCCTGGATGGTTCTGTGCTGCGCCGCGCGCTGCATTGAGAAAAAAATTTGTAACGGAGGCACGAGCTCGAGATGTGGGTGTGTACGTATATAGTGCATACGTGCCGGGGGTCTACGTGGATTTAATGCGGGCTCGAGCGCCGGAGAGGGAATTTTGTATTCTTGGGGAGGCGTGTCGCTTCTGACGTCGGACTCGGAGCGGTTTGTTGGGCGAGAGAGAGGCACGACGCGTACGTTCGAAGTGTACTTTTTTTCTCTTTAGCTTTTTTTCGAATTTATCGTCAGGTCTTCGTTGAATTTTAAGAAATTGCGAAAGTAGGGGAATTAATAATCGTGGATTTTTATTAGATAATCTTGCAAAGTTTAAGGCCTCGAATAAATATCAGAGCGAATATGTTTTTTCTCAATTTTCTGCGCAAATTTTCTTCTCAATGTAACGCCATTTTCATTTACTAAGAGCTTTACAATATCCGGCTAATGTGAAAACGCGATTATCCTATCGATCGATTGGAAATGAATTTTGACTTCTAACCTAGACTAGGCTTTTCCTACTAACTGTGTTCCACTAAAATTTTGTGACATGACCTAACTGCGTTAGCTGGCGAAGTGTTTTTTTTTTTTTACTATCTTTTGACAGCTTGTTTTATCTATATCTACTTCAATGACTTACGTTCAACGCGTTCTAAAACTGCATCGTGCATATACTATGTTTTATTTTTTTCTCTAAAAAGACGTACCTTTAAATTATTGGCTTATGGAATTGACATTTTATTTAGAAATAGATGTTATCCTTTCATTTTTTTTTTTAGCAGGATAAGGAAACACAATCGAAAGATACGCGCCGAATTTATAGTGGATGTGCTATGATCGTAAAATTTACGATGGGAACGTATAAAAAGAATCTTCACGATTTGTATACTGCATTTTGAGAATCGCTGACGAAAAATGCTTTACAGCTAGTCAATCTAGAGCAATAAAACTGAATTATCTTTCCGGTTATTTGTCGCAGTTTTTACTGATTGTCTCTTTTAATCGCCAAAACAACAATTTATTACTCGAGATGAACGTCAGATATTTTGTCTTTTTACATATTTCCAGCTTTTTTTCTAAAACTTTTAAGCATTATTTAACCTAGATATTAGACACGTTCTGAGGCTGTCCAATTTAGAGTAGTCAAGCCTTAAAAACTACCCTTCATTACTGCGCTAAACCGACGAGTCGCGCAATTATCTCTCGTTAAATCAAACGAAATCGTGCGTGAAAACGAAATTGTCGCTAATTAAAACGGAAGCTGCGTTAAAAAAAAAAAAATGAAATGGACGTCGAAGTGACCCGATCGCTGGAGACATTTCGTGTTTACTGCCCTTTGGTAAATATTTTGCATGCGAGTGAACAAAAAGAAAATGGCTTTTTCGTGGACAAAACAGATTTTACGAGCATTGACAAAAAGAGTGACCATATTTTTTTCCTTTTTTCTGTTCGTTATACCACGTGTTTAATGTTTTTTACTGAGTAATTATTTCTTGTTTTTATTATACATATATACAAAGTACAAGTTCTTGGCTCAACACCTGTTTTTTATTATACGAGTTTCTCTTCCGAATGAGTTCTCTTTTTTTTTTTTTAATTCACGTTGCTCAATTTTCACTTTAGTAGAATGTTTTCGTTACGCACAGCAGGTGTTTGGTTGTTACATTTTTTCAATTACTTGGATGTTGGATAAAAACAGTCGTTATTTTAAATACAAAATTAGTAATTTTGAAAGTATTTCTGAATTATATAATGTCACTTTTATTCAGCACAATTTTGATGTGTGAACTTTTTCAGGTACATTCATAAGAAAGTGTTTTTCTTTTTAAATTTCAAGCTTTATTCAGTACTAATCTTTATGTATTTTCTAAACTTGATTAAATGTTTAAAATAAAGGTCGAGTAACTTGTTTCTAATTTATTTTCGTTTTTTAAAAATATTTTAAAACCATAAATCTTAAAAAAAAATCAGATTTGAGCTTCAATGAAATGAAAATTTTTTAAATTTCATTGTAAAAAAAGGTTGAAATTTTGAAAAAAACACTTCTTAAATCGACCCTCATTGTCATTGCGTTGCATAGAAAAGCCACCGATTTCTCGTAAACGAGTCATTACGCAATCGATGCTCTCATCCGGTCTCACTTGTACATTCTAGGACGCGTAAAATTCTATTATTCAGAAAAATTAAAATCAATTTAACCTACCGAAAGATATTTTATCGCCAATTCGAGTTTAAATGAAAATTGTGCATAAGATAAATAAAAAAGTATATTTTAAACAAATTGTTATTTTAGTAATTTGTTCTTAATTTTACTAATAGAATGACAAAATTTACGCGTGCAAAACGTTAAACAATGTCAAAGAAGAGACAGATACGAAAATTCGATATTCTTAAAAATAAAACTCACACAATTAGACTGTAATTTATCACAAATAAAAGAGACACGTTAAATTCGCATCGGCGGTAATTTTAAAATGCGAATTCACGGATGAATGGCGAGCGTTTGTGTAAACTCAACCGGCTCGTTTTTATTCAAACGAGTGATCGAGTTAATTTAGTTTGAAAGCGAGTAATTACGCGACTCGACACCTTTTCAATAATCTGCTCGCGTCATTTCCGATTATGCGGATCAAAGAGTTAAGCAGCGAATTCCCGTGATTTGTGCCACGTCCACTTTTTGAAGTTTGATTTTGACACGAATTCGTAATTTATCGATTGAGAATTCACTGACTGTAGAAATAATAATTAAATCAATCAAACCGCACGAAGCAAAGAAAATTCATAATAAATGATTTACAAATAATAATCAGATCGGGGTAAATGTTATAAATTTAAGCGTGAATTCTCAATCCCTCAAAAACTAAAAATCTTTATCATATCCATAAATTCTTAGCAGTAAAACTGGAACTCTTCGATACAATAAAACGGACCGTTTACAAAACAACATTTAATACCATCTGCACACTTCGCCGTAACTTTCCGAAACTATCGAGGAGTTCCAGGCCGACAACATCACCTTTCATGGTAAAAACGAGGAAAGTGTACAAAAGAAAGAAAAAGCACCTATAAAACACTCTCGAATCAAACTTTTCTGTAGTGTTCCAAAGTGTTGTCCCTAGCACAACTTGTACCGATACTTAAGAAAACCTTGTGCGAAAGAGCGGAAAAATGGAGCGGGGGACGAAAAGTTGCCTAATGCCCGGGAGTCGCCTCTCTCCTCTTAAAAACTTGGCCGCGAACTTCGCGTCTGACCGAAATCGGTTACTACTACTTAAACCGTCCTCTCGCCTCTCGAGGAATTCGTCCGCGGCGACGATCATTAGGCAACTGTTCCCCGGGTGAGAAGCGGCTCTAAAAATGAGGCAGCGATCGCTGTTTCACTTTTGGAACGAGTGAAAGGGCGTGTTTGACTAAACTAATGAAATGAAAAGAAAAAAAAAACAAATGAAAATTAATCGCGAAATCGATTAGTAAAAGCGTATCGTTGGTGGAATGTTGGTGAGTAAGCCTCTTTGTTTGGTGTCTGTGATGTTGCAGCGGCTTCCAGCGGTGCTCAGCAGGATAGGAATTATATTGGCCAGCCCCTTGGTAAGATCCCCTCTGTTTTCGTCTCTCACTCTTTCTCTCTTTCTATCTTAAACGTGGCTCGAAGCTGCTCTTCTCGCGCTCAAGCCGGAACAGCGACTCGAGTCACGGCTTCTTGACACACTCCTTATACTTTTTCGTTTCTGTATTATCCTCGAGGAGTCGTCCTGTCTTCTCTTTCTCCGTCTTTGTTTCTCTTGAGTTCGCGCGTATATAAGCAAAAAAAAAAAAAAAAATAATAAAAATAAAAGAAACCCTGCACCGAGGACTTGCGCATGAAGATCGTCGAAAGTGACTCGCACTCTGTTCCGAGCATCCTCGTAGAAGCTTCTTCTTTCCCCCTTGGCGAGCACCTATTTTCTGTTTTCCTTATTTACTTTAGTTCTGTCGTTGTTTTGTTTTCGTTTTGGCCGAGGGTTTCCTTGGTGACGATGCTGGGCTTGACGCGATTTTCAAATTGGATGCGGGGCGATTGGATTTCTTTTTCCTAGAAATGAAGTGGAAACGTTGCTTTGAAAAATGAATCTGGGCATTAGGTGAATTTTTTATTAAGGGTAAAGGGAGAATAGTCAGGTTTTCGACTAGTTCATTTAATTCTAAAGTTTAAATACCTGTTTTTGAATTTAATTGCAAATTAGATCAAATCGTCACCAATGAAAACCTGCAAGTTCCTTTATAAAGCTTAAATTCTTAAAGAAACATGACACCACACCAGACATGTAAAAGTAAACAATTTTCTTTCAAACTAAAAATTTAGCGATGGAAAGGTGCACAAAAATGGACTATAATACCAAAACTACTAACTAAAAACAAAAAGAAATTATTTTATTTTTCTTAATGCTTCACAAAACTGACTAAATTCTCGCTTAACTTAACCATTATTGTCAGGCTCAATACTTTTATTTAAAATAATAAATCTCGAAACTTTTATCAGCTCCGGCCGAATAATCACAGCTCTCTGTTTCGCCTCTCACTTGTCCGTCCCGCTGACGACTCGCCGCTAAATTTTATTTAATCAAGTTTCCAAAGGAGAAAATCACCAGTCGAATGATTTACCAAATAAAATTCTAATATTAAAAATACTAACACCTATATACACCGAGGAATAAATTTGCATGTTCTATCGCCTTGAATTTGGGACTGTTAAGTTTGTGAACTCTTGCACATTCTGGTTGTGGAATGCGGTGCATGTCCGTTTGCATGTGTTCTCTTTCGGTAGTTGTATTGTTCTCGTGTTACCATCGAAAGATCCCCTATTTTAGTAAAAGCAGTTAGAACAGAGCATTTTCTCATCACTTTCCGAATGGCAAAAATTTAAACTTTAATTTAGCTGAGAGATGGAAATACTGTACGTCTTCCTTTGCAATCGTTCTTGACGATTTCACGTAGTTCATTAAGCAGAATTGCGTTTAGCGAGTGACAGTCATACGAAGTAACGTAATGTAATTAAAAGTTTTTTTCTGGAACGAAATACTTTGCTCTAGCTGCACTTATAGCTTATCCTGACTGATAAAAGCCGCAGCTGCTTGCAAATATACGAAACTTGCATAATGTTAATAAGGTAAGAGATGAGTTGTGCACAATTTTCCTTCACTTCTTTATTATAATTCTCACGAATGTTGGCATCGTGAGCAGCAGTTGAAGAATGTCGATCTAATTAAGGTAAATGTCCTAGATACGTATTCTCTTTCTTTAATTCGTGCAAAAAGTCACTCCCAAATGTAAATACAGGTTAGTTGTTAAACAAAAATTGTTGAATTTTAATTTGTGTTCTGAATAAATGGATTTTATAAATTGTAACAGTTAAATAATGCATTGTCAATTATTCATTTGTTAAAATAAATGTTCAGTTAATTAAAATCATACGTATGTATTTTAATTTTATATTAAATAAATAATTAATGTAACCTGGATTTCATAAAATAATAAAAATAAATAATGCACACAAGTAAATATCAAAATAAATTATTGATCTTCCTTACAACAAGCCTGTATTGTCTGCAGGCTACATTGAAGATTAAAATAGAAATGATAAAATTAATTATAAAAAAACTTTATATAAAATATTAATATCTAAAACTACTTTATTGATGTTTCTACAAAAGTAGTGTAGTCAAAAGGAATCATAATGGTGATACTCAAGTACATCAGGTGTATATGGATAAAAAAAATTATTAAATTTATAAAAACATTTTACTTGTACATTTTTTTTACAACGGCATTTTAAATTTATTAACAATAATTAGTTTTTTAACATTTTTTATGAGAACTAGAATCTGCTTTAACCTTCAAGCATTATTTTTAAATCTAAATTGATTTTGAGCAAATTACATATTATATAAATTTACTTTTAGAAAATAAATACATTGAATAATTAATTGTAATAATTTATGTTATCATAAAGTTTTGTAACTCATTCGTACAACTTTACGATAAAATAAAATTATTAAACTAATAATTATTGAATATAAACTTTTCTAGGTAAACTACCATTACCACCTGTTGTAGGGGATGTGAAAACCACCGATAAGTTTCTATATGCTTTAACTTTAATTTAACTGTAAATAAACTAATAAACGCGAATTGCATTGCTCGATCGATAAAACAGTCTTTCGCATCTCCATAACAGAGCAGTAAAAAAAGATCGCGTCTTCTGGGACATTTGCTGAAAGAGTGCGCGCCAACCAAGTGGCACATGTGAATTTTATCTCTATATCGCTGGCATGATTATATCTCGCACCTCGAGCCACCTTCACCTCCCCACCCCCCAACCACCTCGTTCAGCCCACCCGCTTAAACCGCTTTGTACCCACTTGACAGCTGCTTTTCGGCGCTCACCGCCGCACCACACTTTAAAAAAAAATACGTCGCGAACGCGTCCGTCGAGTGTAACGATAAAAAAGAAAAAGTAAAACTTTGAGAGAAAAGAAAAAGAACAACGCGAACGACGATCGGTAAGGACGGGAAGATAACGGGAAATCCTTCGCTTCTTTACCGACTGCGCAGATCAATGCATTTTCTGTCGGTGAAAAACGCAGCAAAGTCATTGAATATGAAGGGGTCGATAAAGCTAGAGAGGAACTGACGAAGAGTCAGGGTTTTCTATTTCGCCGAGAAACCGATAAAAAAAAACAGAAGGCTCCACTCGCAGGCGATCGATGTAAATGAACCGGGATTGCGCGTAAATCAGAATACCGCCGCAAGCGCGAAAGTGCTCTTTATCATGCCTTGATTGTGATACCGACAATCGCTTTGCAACTGACCCCAATTGATGCTTCACTGTAGCATATCTATATATATATATATACATTCGAACATTTTGAGCTTGACAGCCCCATCGCAAATACATTATTGTTGATTATTGGATTCGTTCGACAAGTTAATTTATTCTAAACATTATACATATGTATAAATATATAGTGATTGATCGTTTAATTTAATTGATGACATTAATTTCATGGTACGTTATTATGTTTCACCCAGTTTTGCTCGTTACCATCAGACTGCCCGCAAAAGTTTCCTTATTCGGCTCTTTTAACTTTTCGAAAACCGAACTCGAAATCGAAACTCTCCGCTTGCGCGCAGCCTGGTGGCCGGCAAACAATCAAACGTAGACATTATTATATATACGTACATATATTATACGGCATGTAACTCGTTGAAAGATAAAGCGTGGTAGCACGAAAGACTTTTTTCTCGGTATACATATATATATTACGTTGTACATTAATTATACCTGACTTCTAATCAACGATAGTTACAATCGATGCGAACGATCCACTTTTCGCTTTTCCAGAGTTGCAATATAATTTTTTTTGGACTTTAGTATCATATATATATACCAAGCGAACATTCTGCTGCAGAGAGCAGAGGCAAAACCTCCCGGTTGATTATCGAAGAAGGCTTAAGCTTTTACATTCGCTTGTAATAATTTTTTTCAAAGCCAGCACTTTGATTACAGTACAAAGCTTACGTTATTATTACAAAGTACTTTTATTCAGAAAGCTTACGGTTCAGATTATATTATTCTCAGCTTTCTCAAGCCTCTTTACATACCACTCCAAGGATCAAGGACCTTCTCCGAGCGACCTCACTTAGACTCTCTTAGTTGACGATCGACGAGGACCAAGCCTCGGAGAAGGTTCTCGGACCGAAGGGCGTCGCTGCCGCAGCGAATATCAGTACTGCTTATACCTCCTTGACCGGGTGAAAAAGCACGCTGCGATCCGAGGGACATCTGCCGCTCGCTCTCGGCAGCAGAGACCACAGAGAGGAGAGTCGAAAGGGGGATCGCTCGTCGGTGTTCGGCCCCGTTGCCTCTTTTTTTTTTTTCTTTTTTTTCGTTCTCTTTGATCTGTCAAACTTGAGATTTCTGGCACGGAGACCCTGTCCTAGGGTGAAAAGAAGAGGGAAGGCGGCGCCACGACGACCGGCGGCTCCGGACCGAACGAGATCGTCACCTGCACCAACTGCGGACCGAATCCATGCACGCACACGGCGACCAACGGCTGCGCCGCCGAGGTACTGGCACCGACTCAGGTTTTTCACTCATCAGATTATATATAATACATGTGTATATTGGACGAGGAATGCTGCGCTCTGCTACTCGATTATTGGGGAATGCTGTAAATTCGGCTTGGTGGAAGGGCTTTCATGTTTAATGATTGGTTCTGTAATTGTTATACGTTTCTGAGGAATTTCTAGTAGTTTCGGTGTATTAAAGAATAGTAAGTTAAAGATAAAGGTAGCATTTAATGGTAAAGCCAATCATTAGATTTAATTAACATTCCACAAAAGTATTCCTCTGTACTTAAGAAGTTGTAAGTCCATTGATTATGAATTATTAATAGCTCTCTGATAGTTCTTCTTCTTAATGGATGTATCTATTCTCTATAACTTTAATTTTTAATTTTGTACAATAATGTCATTTTCTTTATAATTCTTTGAGTAGGATTCAAAATCCTTTATTTGTAGATTTTTTAATATACATGTATGTATAAATATTCATAGTAAAGCATGTTGAACAGGAGTTGGCCTTAAATATTAAAACAATACAACGGACACCTTCAATGTTGTTGTTGCATGCATCAAAATTTACCTGAAATATGCAATAATGGACAAAATTTATATTATTCAATGTTTCTCAATTTGAACGAAAGTGAACTGATTTAAAAAGCCATGAAATCCGCATGATCGACCATAGCATGCAAACCCTCCAGGCCAACGACTGTATCTGAATATGTTAAAAAGCCAATCTTTCTGCCCGCGTCCTAACAATGACCTTGTGCTTGAATCAGGTGCGCAAGAAGGAACCACCGCATCCGATCCGAGTGGCGAAGACGATCGACGTGATAGCGAGGATCACCTTTCCGGCGGCGTACTTTGTGTTCCTCACCTTCTTCTTCATCCATTACAAGGGCGTTTCCTAGAGCCAAGCCTTCCAGGCCTACGAGGAGTCCTCGCCACAGCCATAAATTACCTCGTTCAGTTTTTTCACTTGCGAGTCGCGGCGTTGCGGGCGGGCTGACATCTCGTGGCCGGGCGGCGAAGCTTGCTCAAGCGCACGAAGCTTCGCCGCCTTATGGAAGGAGATCGGAAAAAAACCAAGAATTACATTAGATATTAAAAATCGATTAGTGGGAGATCGAACTCTGTTTATGCTATGAAGTGAAGCGGGCACGTCCAGACGAAGACCACTTCGTTTGTACATAGGATAGAAGTCGGTGTGCGAGAAAGCGGGAGAGAAAGAGAGCGAGAGAAAGAGAGCGAGAGCGAGAGAGTGAAGAGGATAAAGTTCTAGTGATTATACGCGCGCGCTTTGCAGCCTTAAGATTTATAAATTAATTGTGAGTATGACGAGCACTTGGCGATTATTGCGATATTATCATCATAATTATTATTATTACCATTATTATTACGTACGGTTTTTATTATAATTATATATACGTATATATACATATATAGTTTTTATTACCAGAATTACCGAGATCGTGATCGAAAGAAAAAGAGAACGAATAATTACCAAAGGGATTATTATGATGCATTACCGAAATTCATTATTTCAGAGTGGAAATTGTGATCTATTGTTGCTGAATTTACTGTTATTATATGTAATCTCGTCAAATCGACGCAGAGTCAAAGAAAAGAGATTGCGAGCATAAAGAAAACAAATATAGCGTATATATATTATATATATATTGAAAAAAAGCATGCACCGAGACAAGAATATGTATCGTGCCGCGCACTTTCTCTGATGCGTACATATAGGGGGACTATGAAAGTATAAAGTATAAACAAAAAAGTAACGGAGTAGATAGAATAAAATATCGCGCAGTGCTTTCGGGACGATGCAATCATTTAAATTGCGAGACGCAAACGCGAGACGGCCAAGCAGGAAACAGACGAACCAAATATTTAACGAATAATATTATTATTATATTATATATATATACGTGTGTATGACGTGCAACTGTACAGTATTCACGAGAATAATCTCTTGCGTGTCTTCGTACTTTACTCGTTGCGAGTGAACGTAATTGTATACCGGCGTTATCATCGGCACACAACACACACACAGAAACACACATACACACAATCACTAGTGAAGACACTCGAGAGCGCGAGTTATAGATTCGCTCGGTGAGGTATGGGTTAATTAAATTGCAATTCGTCGGTGGTTGAAGCAGGACAATTGCGCATGCAAATCAAAATTGGAGTTTTCGAAATTGAGAGGTCGTTGTACGTGAATCATTGATATTGGGTGGAACTAATTTATATGGTACCGAAAAAACAAAGATTATTATTTTAAAAGAATGGGTTAATTTTTTTATCACGGGTAAAATGGAGCGGTACAACTGCTGAATCAGGGACATTTATTCATTGTTATTGTCTAAGAGCGAACCGTAAAAATTTCACTCGAATTAATGTGACCTATTAGTGCACTGATCTACTATTAAGTCACGTGACTTCTGAAAGCATCTCAACACTTAAGATAATGTTTGTCTAAAACTTTTCCATTCTCTAATTATACTTCACAATTTTACGGGTCAATCGAGCGTATAATTAATCCATACCTACAAACTATATTTAAGAATCGCATTATAAATAGTCGAGGAAACTATATAAGTAACAAAACTACAGTGTTTATAGTCCTAAACTTGAATTTAAAAAAAAAAAAAAAAAAACAAACCGCTACACTGTGCTAATCTAATTAAATACGTCGTTCCTTCAAGTACGTTGACGCGAAAATTAATGGAAGATGTCGCTGCTATAGTGCATGCAAATACACTATAACGAAATATACTTATTAATACAGCAATATTACCAGACCAATAATAAGGCAGACAAACGGCTCGGGGCTGAAGTCGATCGATGTGCGAACCGATGAATTAGTTAACTTCCCTGTGCCTAATTTTATTTAATAAAGTATGCCGGAATTGGAAAAATATTATTTGACAGTACAAAACTGCACCCTAAAATCCTAAAATGTTATATCTACTTCTGAAATTACGCATAGCTTCTTTACGGACTTCAGTTTCGTACTTTTATACGGCATTTCGTTCACCCTCAAAGACTTTTACTTCTTCATTGTATTTTTTATATCGAAAAAAAAGCGACAACTTTCAATGCCTCATTGGTTAGTTACTAGAAAGGCCGTTTCAGCGCATCACAAAGCACGAAACGGCTCCATTCGTGTGCAAAAAAAAAGTCAGCTTGAAAAGTCGATGCGCGAGAAGCGAACAAACGAAACACGCTACAACACAACTTCTGTCTCTCAATAACAAAAAAAAAAGTATTATTATTGTATACAATGTCGTACGTTTCAGAGGATACTTCTCCTGAAAGTAACTGCCAAAACGGTTTCTCACACATTCACACACTCACGTTACACACACGAGTATATTTTTTTACGCCACGGCGAAATGACAAAATGCGTACCTCAACCGTCAAGTATAAAATAGTAAGATTTACCTTCTATAGTAACGGGATGGCTGAGAGAAATAGTATCGAACCTGTCTATAATAACAGTAATACTGCACGTGCTTTTAGCTTGAAGCATCAGATTTGGTTGGAAAACAGTAGATTACGTTGACGTCTCTTCGTTTTATCATCCAGTTACTACTACTATACACTCTTTTTAACTGTCAAGTAAAAATACATCAATGAGAATGGTCATATACAATTGAATCTATCTTTGATTTGCCCGATTCGTTTGCATTTCCGAAGACATAAGTTATAATACAATTTTTTACAGTAACTTTTAAGAATCCGTGCTTTTCAAGCGACTAATACTTCTGCCTTTAAAACGAAATCTCAACTATAACGTATTAAGAATAATAATAGCGTGTAAAATTGTATAATAAAACTGAAGCTTCAGATCTTAAATTATTTTGCATGATAAAAAAAAAACCAGAGTGATTATAAATGTAAATGTCATTTAGGGTTAATGTGAGGATTTCAATAAAATGACTGCACCGATCTGCGACTTTGCCAGAAGAAGACAGTCACTTTATCTAAAATATAGTAAATGTCATTTACTTTTTAATACTTGTATTAAAAGAACAAATATATAGAGGTCAGATTACTTGACCTACTTATATTCTTCGTATCAATTGTGTTCCGCGCATACAAGAAGCAAAAGAGGAAACAAAATTTTCTTGCATCGCACTTAATTAATCTAATTTCCAGCACTGCCAAGGAAATCATAAATACGTAGTATTCCTTTGGAATCGGAGCTTCTATAATTTGCGAGTTCTTTTGAAATAAACGCGACGAGAAAAGCAAAGCGCAGAGAATTAATTGAACAATCTAGAATAGTAAAATAATGATTTAAACGGAATTTTTCGATTTACTTGTTTTGTGTGACAAAACTAAAGTTTTTTACAACTACTTTATATTTCACTCCGAATCTCCGCAAAACTTAGTGTTCCGTTCATTTCTTGACTCTACCGGCATTCTTTTGCGATAAACGTCAAACATAAATGCCGTGCAAGTCGATTTTGTACCGCATCCTTTTCTCTTTGACGTCTTTGTAATAATAATTATATCGAAAAAGTTTAAAAAATTGTGAAAAATTCGCTTCGATTGCCCTTAGCTGTAGCGCAAAACGAAGGTGAAGAAAGCATGACATGTGCACGCAAATTTTTGCGAATTACCAAGTAGGGAATTACTATAAATAAACAAAGCATATTAAAGATACATCGGAGTGACTTATAAGCCGTTTAGAGCGTTTAGCGAGAGAGCATAATAACGATTATATTTAAACAAAAAAATAAAAGCATTAGAAAATTGTTAACAATTGAAACAACGAATATTTATTGCGCAGCGAACCGCTGAAATAAAAATCGGGGTTGTCCTTATTATAGCGAAGTAACGAAACAAAGTCTATAGTGAAAATGACGCGAGCGAGGGGATGTCGTGTTAATTCATAAAACGATTGGACGGAAGTTTCAAAGAGAAAATCGATTTCGTAGAGCGACGGTGTAAACAAGTGACCACTACAGAAAATATTATATAAAATTCAAACTATTGATACTACATAATTTAAAGCATTTCTCTTAATCAATGATGATATATATTTTAAAAGTGACCCAATTTAAAAAGTGCCATGTTATAACTTGATGAAAGGGTATTTAAGTAAGCAGTTTGCGAAGAAATTAAAAATAAGAACGAATCCAAGTGTATTATACATGTATATTTATACGATCGTCGACATGATAAATCGATTTCTCTTCGAAGCGAAACGACGTTACAAAAATTAATAAATAAATAAATTGTATTATAACTACAAACGGAGAAACGGAAGAAAACGAGAGGAAATAAGGGAAGGATAGATGACAGGCATCAATTAAGAAATTTTTGTATACACCGTGCTGATAAGTGCAGAGTCCCTTAGGTGATAATAAACGCTAATCGATACTAATTAATGTTTAAAAAAAAATGCTCCACGGACCAAACACATTAATCCTATACGAGAGACCTTCATTGTCGTATTAGCTGCACTTTAAAACTAGGCTGTGGCCCACACGTGAATCCTAAATATACTTTTACATGCTTGCACGTTATCGTAACTTACGATCGTATTATTATGTAATGAATAATAAATGATAAGCATAAGATATATTAAGCATTGCAGGCATGGACGTACTTAAATTTGACGTTATTCACCAAAAAAAAAAAAAATGGTTTTTTAAATATTTATTGTGATGTAATTGGAGATTATGTAAATATGTATACATTTTAGTTTTAGTATCAATACTTTTGTATACTTTTTTCGGTTGATATCATTTTTTAAAACAGCGACATTAATAAGTTGTGAAATTATATTTTTATACTGATTGCATATATTATTGCAGCGCAAAGTACAAAAAACAACAAATATCTAGTCACATATAATACATTTACGAATAATATGTTCTTATTTTTAGTTACACACCGAATACGCTTAGGTATTTTTATTATATTTGTTTTGCGTAAACAGCAAATTGTACGTGCATGCCTGTATAAAATTCATAAACGTCGAATTCGTTTAATTCAAAAAAGTGTATGTATAGAAAATATATATACATAATAAATAAATTGTCGCATGGAAGAAGTGCGCATATATTTAGGAGTGACGAGGAATTCTATATAACTCGTTGACAGAGGTTTAAGTATACGTTTTCATCATTCGCATAGCGTTTATATTATAATTAATGAAACGACAAAAAAAATTGCAGAAGTTTACTATTAATTAACTATGAAAAAAACTTAGAGAAACGCGAAAGGAAAGGAGGACAATGTTGTGTAAAATAACATTATTAATTTAATCAGTATATTCCATATCGCCGATATATAATTCTTCGCCCACTGTTTCGAATCTAGGCTCCGTTTTCATTATATTGAATAATTCTTGCATTGAATTTAAAAGATACGTACGATATTGTCGTGTGTGTTTGTACACCAACGTCTTTGCTCAAAGATTTTGTCAGCCGCTGTGCGGCTTTGGATTCTTCGGGGTTCGACTTGCGTGTACAAATCGACGAGTTAAAATAAAATAAAACTTAAGATTACGATTAATCCGTAAGTGTTTTTTCGATGACTCGCTGCGAGCTTAAATTTGAGTAAATTTAAAGGTGGCCGCGTCCAATTGCGCGCATATTTAAGATAGAGGAATGCCAGGTGCGAATTTCGCGATTCAATACAAATGCAAGAGCGAAAGGTATTATAATACTATAATGTAATAACGTAACGTACCGGATTTCTCGCCCCCTGAAAACACTTGGTGACCAACTTTTTTATGATGTAACATTTCTGTGTTCTTTTGTTTGGTTATTGTTGAAGTTTCTTGTTTTATCCGAATTTATTCGACATTTAGAGATGAATATTGAATGAAAGGAACATTCATTGGACGAAATAATGTTTTTGAATCGCAGGAGTCGTAAGCATTTTGATAAAAAAGGAAACTTGACTCTTATTTTATTCACCTATTGATGTTAATCGGAATAACCGTGATGAGGTCTGACTGTCATTAAAATTGTAATAACTTACTTAAATTTCGACCAAATGATTTCATAAAATTTATATTTCTTATGTAAAGATGTTATTTAAACGTTTGAAACTCGAAGAAGAAACAGGCATCTTAATAGACGACAAAAAATTAGATTATTGGATTAATATCAGTAAACTCGTTTCTTATCACATGAAATTCAGATTTTATAAATAAGTATTTGTTCAATTACTATTTCCAATCACATGATATATAGTTTCAAACGTTTAAGTGCGAGATAATTTATCATAATGTAGATGAATTTTAATATAAAATTATCTATGAAAATCTGTACATCGAAAAAAATGAATGTTATAAGTTGAAAAGTCTCAATTGTTTAAAAATTGCATGTAAAGAATATATTAATACCCGTTTACAGTATTGAAATAATTTATAAATTGTTGTTACGTTTATTTAGTTTATAATGCAAATTGATTTGTTGGCATTGAGTACTCAAATACTTTAATCCTGTTACAATAGCAATAAAATTGTAAGTGGTTGTGTTCTCAAAAAGTTTACGCTGGTTTCAAGAATTGTAATTGTGACTCAGATTAAATTTATAAATTGGTGTGTTTATTGTAAATACTATATCGAATCCATTCAAATTCAATAGTTCAAAAAAGCAAAATAAAGCAAGTTGAAATGACAGGAAAGACAACGAGACTTTGAAAATTTTTTTATTTCGTTTCTATAAAAAAAAAGGACACTATTGAACCGCGTACACATTGTGTGTCATCCGAATGAAATTTGCTTGAACATTGTAAATAATTGATTATTTATTTTAATTTTCCAATAAATATTATATAAATATATCTCTAGCGTTTTCTCGAAATCCGCATATAGGCTTCAAGCCAAAACTATGTACATATTTGAAAAAAAATTCATAACCTACCGTTAAGCGAGGGTCAGCAAAATCACGTTTTAGCACGTCATGTAGAATACGAAAGAGATCGAAGTGAACAGAAGAGAATTATAGAAAGTGAAATGTAAAAAAAAGGAAATTAAACAAAAAAGTATGTTTGAAATAAATCTACAAAGAAATTAAAGAAATATCATCCTTGTTTTTTTTAAACCTAATTTAGATACATGTGTAAATTATAAGAAAATAAACCAAATTAAGTTCAATTTTAATTCAAAATTAAAGACTTACTTTACAATTTTCAAATTCATATACTTCATTTAATTTAATTTCATTTTTTTTATACTTTAAAGTTTTTATGAAAGATTAAAGATTTAATTATTCTTTAGAAGCTTAACAATGGTTTTCTAAAGGTAATCAAGTGTCGATAAGAGCATCAAATTCTTAACAGACAGGACGAAGAGCCCATGGAAAATTTAGAATGAAAAACCCGCTCGAAGAAAGTGTAAGTATATTACCGCTCTATAAGTGCAGCTTTTTTAACTTTTACGTCGACCCAGTACCTAAATATCATTTGAATGTGATATTTTAAAGCAAAAACTATTTGGAGATACTCATTATCATTTTCATAATCCAGGTATCGACTACTAATGTGTACACGAGGCTTCAATGACGGTTCCTCAAATCGGTCGAACAATGCGTGAAAAGATACCTAAGTATCTCAAACCCCCCATCACCAACCTCAGCTAATAAAAAAACCTTCCCGCCTCAACAATGCTCCTTACACGAGAACAGCAGGAGGCAATGATAGTTTACGTGATGATGATAAACGGTCGCATTCGCGCGGATGACTTTTTTGTTTTTAGACTTTTCCACGGACGAATAAAATTAACAAACTTAGGTAATTACCCAAGGATCTATAACGTATTTCATTCGAAAGTTTAGCGTTAGAATATGATAAATATTTATACACGTTTCCCGCTTGAAAACCTTATACTTTCTCAAAATATCCACCGAAAACGGCGCGAAGGTGAATTCAACGACAGACACACGCCTAATTGTTTACAACATTTCCCTCAGTCTGCAACTAATCATTCCAACAAGCACAAGTGGTCCTCCCGACGAGTTTTTCAAACCGAAACCCACGATGAGCGACCGGGCCGAAGATTTTGAGATCTTGTCATTCTCGAAATTGATGCACGAGCTGGTGATCAACCAAGAAGTCGAGAAAATCGAACGCCATCTAAACGACGGCTTCCCGATAAACGCCCGATTAAGGAACACGGGCGCGTTCGACAACTTCCAGACGGAGCTGGAGTACCGACACTTCGTCGCCGAGGTGATCACGAGAACTCGGCCCAGGAGAAATCCGATGAAGGAAGGGGTCAAAGTCGAGAAAACGGCGACGCTGCTGCACCTGGCCGTTCTTCACAAGTCCGACCTCGTCATCAATCTGCTCCTCGAGCGCGGCGCGGACGTCAACTCGCCGATGGAGGGCGGAGAGACGGCTCTGATGATCGCCTGCATCACCAAGCAGCACAAGGTCGCCGAGATGCTCCTCAAGAAGGGAGCGAACGTCGAGGCCGAGACCCTCTGGGGGAAGAGAGCGCTGCACTACGCGGCCAGATCCGGGGACACGAATACCTGCAAGATGCTTATTGTTGAATACGCGGCGGACCCTAATGGGGGATACGTTAAAGAGGATGACGTAGTGATGCCGAAGAGGGCACCGTCGGCCGAGTCGCTCCAGGCAGTAGAAAGCTTAGGGGATTCCGAGGACGGCGAATGATATAATACGGAAAGGGGGGGATTTGTGCTGAATGTTGCGATTGCTGTTGATAGGGACGTTTAATTGTATTTGCGATTTGGGGAAATTGTGTGTTTTGTGTACCGAATCGAAGTGAGATTTAAATTAATTTGTGTACGTAAATTGATAGTGACGATTGCTGCAGGATATAATAAGAAACATTTTTTACACTCGAAATACGTTTTTATTTTGTAGATAGAAATTTTATTATTGATGTAGAGTAACCGATAAGTATTTGTTTGTATACTGAAAAATTTAACCTTGAGGAGCAGCTGTTATTCTATTCTTTTCTTCTTGAGTCATTTGACTATATTCTCAACACCGTTTACTGTAATAAATGGAATAACTTAATTTTTACATCGATTTTCACATTTTTTTTTCAAACCTCCTTTCAGTTCCTTATATTGATTACTAACAATGAAAAGATAAATTTTATAAATTTGTTGCTGAATTGCCATTTTTCCTCTTCCCGAATTTTGAAGCCCTCAATGTTATCGGAGACTCGGAGATCCTCTAAATAAATTGAGAAAGACATAAATCGGATAAATGTAATTTAACTTTTTATTTATAAAAATTTTAATAAAAAATCTCTTATTGTAACAAAGGTAACAAAGGTAAAGATTAAATGTGCCAAAACTTTTATCAGGTCTGCAGAGGTAGAGTAATAAAATGAACGTTTTCGTGAACATTGTACTTTATTTAGGAAATTTACATTTTTGGCATCGGTGCAAACTCAATTTTTACATCAGAATTTTGTCTACTCCCGTTTTTTGCAACTTTTGTACGTTCGTCAGTATCAATTTATATTAAGTATTATAACTTATTTTTATTAAAATATAATTTATGCTTGAAATCAATACATATTTGTTAAATTAGTATTTTAAAAATCAGTAAATGTAATTACGACATCATTTTATTTTAAATTTTGTTCGAAAAATTAATTAATAGATTCATGATAAGTGGCTATTGTTTGACTTCCTCCTATGATTGTTATTGTTCTCTTCATAAACGTAAATGAAAGGATGGTTTTCAATAAGATCAATATCCTTTTCAATTTGTTTTAATTTATCTTCCAACTTGGCTTTTCTCTTTATTTTCGGAATTGTATCAGTGAGGAAAGGTAGACATTGAAATTGCTTCATTAATTCAGCCCATTTCTTTTTCATTCCCTGAAAAGCAATAAGCTTATTAGGCATAAAGAATTATTTTAATACTTTTATTTTTAGCGTTTTTTTATTATCTTTTTATCAAATTCGAAAATAAATGAAATTCCACGTAGCTTAAAAAAGAATTCTTTTGTAAAAAATGGTTGAGCATTACAACTCTTTTTAAAAAATTCGTAAAACTTAAATATTGCCTTATATTACAGTTAATTATAAAATAAAAAAATGCAAGTCCGTTAATCCAAGCAATTTGAAAAATTATGAACGAATATTAACTTTTACTCGCGATTCCTGAAAAATTATTAATTAATTAACGCTCAGTAATTGATATAAAATGGGATATACCGCAAGCAACACCGCTCTTTCGTCCTCTGTCACGTATCTGCATCCATTTTTCTTTGGCTTCTTGGAAGGCTCGACATTGGATGGACATTCTTCAACGTTGTTCGGAACTGACATAGCTTGCTTTATGATTTCCGGTACTTCGCCGAAGTTCTAAAATAATGTAATGTGATGCTAATTTAAATTAATTATTCAAAGGACAAATTTGCGTATAACAATTGCACGGAATAAATATTTGTGCATCAAAGAACTTGTCAAAAGAATTTAAAATACATAATAAAGCTTAGTTACTTATTCTATTATTTAACATTCTTTTTAATTAACAGATACGTGCCCGATCCGCAAATGTCCCAGTAAAATAAGCAAGCTCGCAATATCACCCCGAAAACTCTCAAAGCCCACCTTTCCATAAATATAAACCGGCAGCAGCCCGGAAGCCTTGAGGTCCTGCACGTTCCCGCGGTGGTCGTCCACGACCCTGGGCGGATGCACGGGCGGCTTGAGCGTCTTGAGCCACCTGACGTTCCTCTTCTTAAAGTCCTTGCCGGCGAGGGTGACCGGGTCCTGGGGCAGCGGCGCCACCTTGCCGCAGCTCACCGCCCGCCTCGCCTTCGCCGGCTTCCACTCCGGCAGCTCCCTGACGTACCTCGGATTGTGGATGTGCTCGTGGCTCACGACCTTGCGCACCTCGATGCGGTCGCCCTTGCGCAGGAAGTGCGAGGGCGACTTGCGGACGAGGACGTGACGCGGCTGGCCCAGGGTGCGGTGCGAGCTCTTGCATTCGCCCGCCTCGCGGATCACGCGCTCCTTGTGGATCGACTCGTATCTGGAGCGTTCGGGTGGATTTTATTGCGGCGAAGAGGCGTTTAATTGTAGGAGGTATTTGGCGAAAGATGTTGAAAAATGATTTTAGAACAGTTTTAATAAAATTACATTAATACAAATTATTATCATTTTTATTGATGTACTAGTTCGACATGATAGAAGCAATTTTTACGTGGCTAGCAATTAAACTTATTTTTACTTAAGATCAAATTACGAATTATAAATATATATAAAAAAAACAGGTTCTTATAATCGATAGACAATTAAGTTTATTTCAAACAGATAAAACTGAATTGTTTCCAATTAGTGAACTATAAAATATAATGAAAATAATAAGCACCCTTATATATGTATATAGCATACCTGAATAATTTCAATAATAATAAGTTTCCTTGCGATTATACATTTTGTGCATTTTATTGAAATTTGATACTTTTACTTTTTACACCATTAAACACATTTATTTTGATTTCATGATCTAAAAGTTTTACGTTCAATTTACGCATAACCACGAATTTTTTAAATCAAGTATGTACACCAAACTAAAAATTGTTAAATTATTCGCAAGGCATAGCAGTTTCCAAAAAATTAAAGAATATTAAAGCACTCAAAACTATACAGTACGTGTATAAAATTAATAAGGTAAAAATAATAAAAAAATAACTAAACATCGTGCTTCTACCTCGGGCTTTTTACGAACTCCTTCTCCGGTCTCTCGATTAGGTTCTCGACATTTTCATCAAGATTATACTCCCAATCCACAGCCATGGCAGGAACCAGAATTTACCTCTTTCGGACAAATTTTAAATTTAAAGAAAAACGCACTCCGATTGCGTTTTACCAAAAATAATTAGATCACCCACTTGGTTAAGTCACTCGGCCGAGACTGATAACTCAGTCTCCCATGGCGATGACGACTGTTTGGAAGAATCACGTTAATTCGATATTTACATGGTGACTTAATGAAAGACGCAATACAAGCACTTATAAAAATATAGTATAAAATTTATTTCACAATATTTACAAATGTGGAGTAAAACGTGTACTATATCTACGTATTTGTAATCTACAGTACATGGATTGTACATTTATTGTATTAACAAATTTACATGCATTTCTTTTTGTAATTATTTATAATCAATTACAGTTTCAAATATATCTATTTTGACAATTACTTATATAACAATTTAGATATACCTAATTTTGTAATAATTTAAATAATAGTTTAACTTGTATATATATATATACAAACAAATATCTACTTTCATAACTATTCATAATTATTAAAATTATAGCCTCGATTTATATTATACTTAGTTTTACTAAGTAAATATTAGGAATTCAATAAAACTAATATGAAGCTATTTAAAATAGTTCGAATAAAACTTTTATAAATGTAAATAATTATTTCAATCAACATTCTGTATTATCTCCTCTTCTTTTGATTCCTCTTCTTTTGGTTCCTCTTCTTTTGATTCTTTATTATTATTTACCGTTTTTTTCCTCGATAAATTTCTCTTCGATGATAAAACTGACCAATCCAATATCTGATTCCTGTATAAAGCAGGTAAATCGCAGTACAAGCACCGAACTTCGTTCAGTTCCAAGTCTAAACAGGGATGGAATAGCTCCTTACAAACAATACACGAACGATATTCCGTTTCTGTGATTTGCAAGCAAGTAATTGCACATCTTGGTAATATGTGACCTGACGGGCATTTAGAAGCCCAGGGGTCCGTGTCAACCTTGCAAAAATTACACTTTTCGGGCTGCAATTCGAAGTTGCTCGTAGCTTCTAGAATTTGCTTGACTAGTTGATATAAGGGACTTTCAGTTTCTTCTTCTTCTTCCCCTGCCAGCCAAATTTCTAAGTGAATTCTCAATAGATTGATGCATTGCCTTTGCAGCTCTGTTAGATTTTTTTGGCGCAATAGGTGAGTGAGATGATTTGCCGCAGAATGAAGGAAAATGTATGTTCTGCACATTTCGACTTCTTCAGATGGTTTTACAATAGTTTCTGGAGAATTTTTCTTTTTCCAAGTTTCATTTATAATTAGTATCCAATAAGCTACACGTAAATTAGGAAGAGATAAAGACTCTAAGTTTAATAAAATTTTCGATAACACCTGTGGGAGATTGTTGTATTTTAAAGCGTCGATTTTGATCAACTCTAAGCAGTCCCAACATTTATTCAATGATTGGTCACTTTTATATAATACATCCAAAGGTTTTCTTTTTATATCCCTTAAACTAAAAAAGCATACACTGCTAGGTTCTCTATTAGATAAATGGTCATACAACATACTTGGACTAGTTATAAGAGTAAAGATGAATTTATTTTCCGAATTTGCAAGACCGAGATATTGAACATTTTTTGTTGTTTCTAATTTGACTGGTTCACAAATTAAATCTTCTGGCTCTTCAGATTTAGTAATTACACTTAAAATGCCATCTTGTGATGCAACTAAAATTGTATTGGAGTCTATGACAGAAGCTCCTATTTAAAATAAAAACATTATTAAAAAATTAATTAAAACGTTTAATTATTTTATTTCGAATAAAAATTACCTGTTATAGAAAATCCTGGACTAGAAGTATATCTCATACTGATCATATTTCCAGAAATGTCTGATAGAAGAATAATTACATGCATTCCTTTTATAATCAAAATTTCTATTGAATTATCTGTTTGTTGTAAAACTTCTAAATAATCAACAGCAATATTATCTGCATCTGAATAACACGTTGAATATGAATCAGATGTTAAACCTCCTTCAAATACTGTTAGCTTAAGAATACCAACTTGACCATTAAAATATCCAACAATGAGCATATAATTGTTATTATTTATATCAACCCACAGTAACGTATTAATTTTTATACTTGTATCTATAAGTTTCTTTTTAAATTTCAACTCGATATTCACACTTACATCTGCAGTTCGATCATTCTGTACTATTATTTCACAAACCTTCCATACGACAATTTCTGAATTACGATGTGCAGTTATTAAGTAAGCAAAATTTTTGTCATTAGAGTCTTGATATAAACAACTCCATACTGCAGTTGTAGCCACTAAACGTTCAAATTTTTCTTTTAATGAGCTATAGTCAAGTTTTGCTTTGTCACTTGCAGCCTTCAAATCAGAGTTTATTATTTCAACCCAAGCAGGAGTAAATTCATGAATTGTAATCCAAGCTTTATTAATATTCATAGCAAGTTCAACCGAACCCGAAGAAGTTACAATGGCAATTATGCACTGGCGAGAAAGTGACAATTTTTGAGGAGACCAAAATACATCAATCACTTCGGGTATTAATTTATTTGCCTTTGGAAAATTAGGTGTATAAGAATCATGCATAAGAAATGAATAAATCTGCTCCTTTGGCCAATCAAATATTTCTGATAATACTTCTTCTAAGTAACATTCACCTGGTAAATTTTCTGAAGCACAAAAGGAGGTTCGACATATATTCAAAATTGGATTTGCTTGAGTTGGTGTTGGTATAATATCCTAATAAATCAATATTAAAATTAGTTTTAAGTGACTATTTTAAATTCAAAAATATTAGATACTTACGATCACATGAACACCCTTTTCAGTGACAATTGCCAATTGATTATCTTTGGACCATTTGCATGAGAATGACTTTGTAACTAAGGGACTGATAGAACAACTAAAAAATTGTTTAGCCTCCATTTTAGCTCAAACACTTAAGTTAAAAGTATTTGAGATTTCAAGATTTCTGGTAAAAAAAATTTTATTATTATAATGTATTATATGATATACGTAAACAGATTTTGCTTTTGTAATAAAATATTAAACAAAGTATTTCATTATTTGCATCTAACTGTCCTAATTTAATATTTTTTTTTGTATTACAAGTATAATTATATAAATATATAACCTAATTTTTAAATCTGTTAAAAGAATACAATTTTATACTTGTGATCGCAAAGTATTAAAAAAGTGGTTATTTGGGAAATTTTGATCAGTAACTAAGATTTTTAATGTTGTCAATAGAAAATAAGTTACATACTTTTTTTTTTTTAAATCTCGAAATCACTTCAAATGTATTATTTATTATCTAATTTTTTGTAAAAACATATTTTAAAAAATATGCAATAACTATTGAATAATATTAAGACTTACTTAAGAAACGTCTATTTCCATTTTTTTCAATAACTGTAATAGGTATGAATAAATTTTTCAGATGGATACAGGGACGACCATGCAGGATCTCTGAGACTCTGGTGACTGAGATGAAATAGGTTGTTTTTTTAGATATTTTGAAGCAGAAGGAGCGGCACGCCGGGACTATATGTAGTTCCGTTCCTATAATTTAGTTCAGTTCGTTTCTTCTTTTTAAATTTTAAATAATGAAGTAAAATAATTAGAAAGATTATTTATACTATATTAATTAAATTAAAAAATGTTATTTATTAATAAGCTAAAACTTTATTTAGATAAACAGCTGCTTATTTCTACTACGTTACAACATTATTACAAACAGCGTGGATAGAAATGCGCGCGAATCGTACGCTGTAAGATAAATGGAGGTTATTCTATCTTCGTGACTTCACTGGTTAGGCACGTTCAAACGCGAAAGTGGATTGTAGACTGTAGGTGATAGTTGACTGTGGGATGTACATAAATGATGTAAATAATAATTAACTCTGTGGACAATTTGGTACATCGCACTGCAATGAGCAATGGTATGTACTTACGAAATTGTATATTTAGTACTTGTAATTCAATTTTGATGTTTAAATTTATTGAATAGGCGGCAAATCGAGGTTGGATCTACTATTGATGTCTGCCTCTAAACAATCAAAATTAAGTTAAAAATAGATGACAAATAAGGGTAAGACTATAAACATTCGATTTTTAAATATTACAGTAAGAATTTCCATAGATTTTTCGCCTATATTAATTAATTTTTCATGTAATTTTAACTTTTCTTTAAACAATTAAATAAGAACTGATTATTGCCAATTTTTTAACTAACTTTTAGTTAATATAATGCAATAATGCACTATGGCAACACAAGGACCCTCTTCGATAACCCAAGGAACTTTTGTTTCTCACGATTCTGAAACAGCTGGTTTTGATCTGTCATCGGGAACAAAATGGATTTATCCAGAAAATTATCCCAGAAGGGACTATCAGTTTTCTATTGTGCAAAGTGCCTTATACAACAATACATTAGTATGTTTGCCAACAGGTAAGGCATTTAAATTAGAATTATAGTTTTCATTAAAAATATTGTAATTGAATTGAAATTTGAATTGTTACATTCAGGTTTGGGCAAAACATT
The DNA here is from genome assembly GCA_900474385.1 of Ormyrus pomaceus. Lineage (NCBI taxonomy): Eukaryota > Metazoa > Arthropoda > Insecta > Hymenoptera > Ormyridae > Ormyrus > Ormyrus pomaceus. Next base: position 25,540 of record UCOM01001520.1, read on the forward strand.
TATTGCTGCTGTAGTTATGTACAATTTTTGGAGGTGGTATCCCAGAGGCAGGGTTGTATTTTTAGCTCCTACAAAACCACTTGTTGCACAACAGATAGAAGCCTGTCATCATATCATGGGTATTCCTAGCGAAGAAACTATAGAACTCACAGGAGCTATCAATCAAGTAAAGCGTCAACAAGCATGGACACAAAAACGTGTGATTTTTGCTACTCCTCAAACTTTTCAAAAAGATATTCAAAATGACAGAGTACCTTGTGAATTGATCAAGTGCATCGTTATTGATGAAGCTCACAAAGCATTAGGAAAACATTCTTATTGCGAGGTATTTAAATCAATAATGGTTTTAAATCTTTGAAGATTATGATGCATGAATATTATATCATTATAGTATTATTCTGTTATTGCAGATTGTGCGTATGTTAACTGAAAAAAATAAATTTTTTCGAATTCTTGCTCTGTCTGCAACTCCAGGAAGTAAAATAGATCATGTTAGAGAGGCAAGTATAGTAATAAATTCTAGGAAAGCCTTATTTAAACATTTATTTAATTAAATATGTTACTCGTAGGTAATTCAAAATTTGTTAATTTCTGAGCTGGAATTAAGAGATGACAGTTCTCCAGATATCACGCCATACACAAATGATAGATCAATGGAAAGAATTATTGTTCACTTGGATAAAGATTTAAATGATTATAAACAAAGATACATTGGTATAATGGATCCTCATGTAAGAACCTTAGCTAAAAATCATATTCTTCAAGGGAACACAGCAAACATTTCCAAAGGAAGGGTAAGGGAGTATATATAAATGAAACTTATTTAAAAACTACAAGACACATAATGTTTGCATATTCTTATAGATATTTATGTTAATGAGGCAGTATGAAAGCAGACCTCAAAAAGCAAATAATCATGGTGTAATCATGAAAACATTAAATATACTACTTACAATGTATCATGCTTATGAGCTTTTAATTAAACATGGATTAAGGGCATTTTATAACTTTTACACCAGTAAGTCGATGATTTTTATGGAGCTTATAAAAAATGTTTTACAATAACTGTTTAATATTTTAAGGTCATTCTGATAAATTTTGGCTTGAAGCAGAATTGGATTTAAATTTAATGTTAGAGGATATTAAAAGATATATTGGAGAATTTCCAATAATCCAACCATTGCCTGATGGAACTATTCCAGACGTGAGTTTTTTACTTACATTACAAACTTCAAAAAATTGAATTATAGATCTTTAAATATGTTCATTTTTAGATACCTGATGGCCTTATTTTTGGACATAGCAAATTTAATAAACTTCGTGAGTTATTAGAAGATCATTTTTCATCATTTGCTAGGCAAAATAAAAGCACGAGAGCGATTGTATTTGTTGAGGTGTACATTTTATAACAACAATTAGTTTTCAGTTCTTTATATGTAGGCTTCAAAAGTAAAAAAGAATTTTTTTTTTTTAGTATAGAGATATTGTAAATGAAGTTTACGTGTTGCTGCTTCAAAAAAGACCTTTAATTAGACCACAAATGTTTGTCGGCCAGGCTGGACAAAAACAGAAGGATCAGCTTGCCGCCTTAGAGGATTTTAGAAACAATAAAGTTAACGTTCTAATCTCAACTTCAGTCGGTAAGATAAATATGTTTGAAAATATAAAAATCTAAATATTTAAAAATAATTCTTAAAAAATTATCTTGAACAGGTGAGGAAGGTTTAGATGTAGGAGAGGTTTATTTAATTGTTTGTTTTGATATTTCCTCAAGTACTCCTACTAGGCTTGTTCAAAGAATGGGCAGGACGGGTAGAAAACGAAGTGGGCGTGTAGTGATTTTGTTAACTGAAGGAAAGGAAGTGCAGGTAATCTCTTTCTCATTATTTATTGAAAATTTCGTTCACATTTGTTCCTAAAAAAATGTTTTTGTAGACCCTAAATGCAGCCCTGTCAAAGAAAGATTCTTTAAATAACAGGGTTCTACAATCCAGCAACATTACATCTTCTTTATATCAGTCAAGCCCTCGAATGGTTCCTGCACACCTAACACCAGAATGCCTTCCAATGTTTATTAAGGCACTGCCGAAAACACCAAAGGAGAAGAAAGGTAAAAAAACCAAAGAACCAGCAGAGAAAAAGCCTAGAAAGAAAAGAAAAGAGATTTCACCAGAAAATAAACCTCCACAAGCTTCTACATCAAAAGCATTAAAAGATAATGCTTCAAAACTTCCCAGTGGTACTCAGGTAAATATAAGTTCGATTTTAAATAAGGAATTAATTTTTCTAATTTAAAAAGGATTTAACATTTTTTTTTTCTAGAAACATGAAAAGAATTTAAATTTTTTATTAACAAATTTCTTAATTTATATATAAATTTACAGTCATTAATGATGAAATTCCTTACGCAAGAGCGTCAACAAAAGAGACCACCCCTGAACTTCAACGAGAGTGACTCGGGTATTAGCGAGGAATTTCAAAATCGCGATATTGTAGCTAGCGAAAATCCTTACGCCATGATCAAGCCATCAGAAATAAAACTTCTGACATCCGACAGTCACGGGCTCGAATTCCTTACCCTCTGTGCCATGAAGGAGTCAGAAAAGTGTGAACCTGATGTTATTGAAGTTGACACAACGTGGATTCCCAAGCATTCGCCTCCATCCGAATCTTGGCTCGATTTTAATGTGCCATCGTTGGATAATTTAAATTTCATAAAAGATCTAGAGCCTTATGTGGCTCCCATGGAGGAATGTCATTCAGATCGCGAGTCAGTTTGCATTATTTTAAGTGATGAGGACCACGACGACGTGCACAATTTCGAGACCTCGAGGATCGAATCGAAATATGCGAATAAAAAGCAAGTATTAGTTGAACCGATGGAGTCACGATTCTTCAATGATATTTCTACTTTTGAAACAAGGCCACTTGATGAAATCAATAATAAGAGTCAAAATAACGTAGAGATTCTTTCTGCAGATTTCGATAGCGATTTCTCAGTGTCTGATTCTAAGCCCGTACCTTCTGAGAAATCGCAAAAGCAAAATCCAGTGATAGACACCTTCAATCAAACATCTAAAAAATCGGATTTGAAGTCATTTTTATCGACTATCCCGGGCCCTTCCACTTCCCAATCAAAATCAAACTCAAGTGTATCAAAAAAACAGCAATGCTTATTAGAAGACGCAATAATGAATATGCCAGCACAAGTAGAAGTCGATTTTGATGAGATTTTAGACGAACAGGAAGAAGAAGTTTCTCATAAATTATCAAACGAGGCGATTAACAAAACGTCTCCCCGAGTAGAAGTTGATTTTGACAAAATTTTAGACGAAGAAGAGCAGGAAGAAGAAGATTTTCAACAATTATCAGAAGAGACGATTAAGAAAATACTTCCACGAGTAGAAGTTGATTTCGACAAGATTTTAGACGAAGAAGAGGAGGAAGAAAATATTACACATGAATTGTCAGAAGAGAGAATTAAGAAAATACCCGCACAAGTAGAAGTTGATTTTGATGAGATTTTAAACGAGAGCAGCGCTTCCGAAAAATCAGAATCTCAATCTCTCGTCGGCAGTGATGCAAACATATTTGAAAACCTCCTTGACGAAGACTCCGAGGAAGACCTGTTCCAAGATGATCCTCAAAACACCACTGTTATTTTTAATGAAAATCTCGTAAACTCCACGAGATTATCGTTTAAAAGAAGTGCTAGTCGAAGTCCTCATCGGGAGGACGCTGCAATTAAAAAGCAGCGAGTTTCAGATGTTGATTCGTCGGATACAGATAGCTTTGTCGATATTCCTGGTACACCTCAAAAAGCAAAGAAACGTGCGTCCTTAGTTAATGACGAGGTTGCCGAGAAGGTGCTCGAACAGAATTGTACAGATTCTGATCAGGATCTCTTTGACGATATTGAGTTTGAAACGCAATTCGAAATTAATAAACTAGAAGTAAAAGATAAAGATAAAACAATAGTTCCTTGTGAAAATAATGAGTCTTCGTTTGAAGTAAGCAAAAATCAGTCGCTTGAGAAAGATGAAGATAAAACCATGATCAGCCAGCATCAAGACGAATCTTTACTTGATAACAAGGAAGATGAAACATTTTTTGAAGATGATACATTGGTTGAAAAGAATGAGCAAGCATTAAGCAAGAATAAGAATCAATCGTCTTTCGAAAGAAATAAGAATGATGTATATAAGTCATGTTTTGGCACAGAAAAGAAAAACGATGAATTTGAAAAGCATAATAGTTCCTATTTGAATAAAGATTTAATCTTAGATGATCAAAGCATTTTTGAATCTGATAAGGCGCCGCCTGACACAAGCTCGAAATTACATAAGGTTGTAGAAAAAGATTCATCAAACAAGTTGACTGAAGAGAAGAAGAGTATTGCAAATATTCCGGATGACCTTGTTCTTGATGATTGGGATATTGATGATCTTGATTTTGCTCCTGTCACTTCAAAAACTAAAACCGAGCAGGAACGAGTCAGCAGTTTCTTTTCTTCTTCCAAACCGATTCAATCTACTTCTTCAGGCTGGATCACTGTAGGAAAGAGCCAACCGAAAAAAGCTCTCTCTTTAAAAAATTTGAACTTTCCGAACAATTGTTCTAAACCGGGAAATAATAACCCAAAAATCCTGACTGCACAAATCCGGCCAAACCGTCTCCTGAGTCTGAAGCGAAGCCATCTCGAAACAGACAAGGACGGTTTCGCGATGCCCCAAAGCAAGGCGACAAAGGTAAGTGCCGTACCAAATGAATTCACCAAACCAAACGTGTCTGAACGCACTTGCAGAGACAAGGAAAACAACCGACCGAATTGGAAGAGGCGGAAGGACAACAGCATTAGTCCACGCTTTCGCAAGTACCACAGTAACAACGAACTCTTCAGTAAAAACCCAAAGAAGGAAAGAAGAAAAAAGGCCAGGAGAAGAATCGCTCACCAGTTTATTGAAGACGAGGCCGAAATATCAGATGACGTTGAGACCTCGGCGGGAAGCTCCGCTGAAGACGACGAGGACGACAATCTGGGGAATTTCGTATCGTATACGCAAGATGTACACGAAGACGTTGACATGACAATGCATTATTTGCAAAGTGTGAACAAGACACCGATTAGAAACGGAGCTTTTATCATGAGACCGCCGAGAAATCCAGTACCTCGTCATGAAATTTTTTCGCAACCGGTATCGCAGGTCGAAGATACTTATTTACATGTAAGTTACTCGATTTTCACATGAAATTTTTGTAGCCGTACTGAAATATTCTCATTTTTCTCTGCAAAAATAAACAAGACTAGCTTTTTGTTGTTTGTTATTAATTCATTTACAATTTGTTGTTTTTATAGGATTCTTTTTGCGTTGGAGATGAGACTCAGATGACTCTTCGTGGATCAAGTGATGAAAGTGCCTCAAATCAATCGAGTGATGAAAGTGTTTCAAATGATTCGACTCTAGAAAATCTTGAATCTGCCTTAGAAAGTAGAAGAAGAATAATGAGAGAAAAAAGACTAGAAAAAAGAAATAAATTTAAGTGTTTAGGAAATAATAAGAAGCGAATAAAACATAGAACTAACGATAGCAGCAGTAGTGAAGACGAAATTGAAGCTTTAAGAAAGCAACTCAGGGAAGAACCCTAGTTAAAAGAAGATAAAGACTTATTACAGATTCGAAAGTGTGGTGAAAATTTATTTTGTATAAATCGTCTCTAAACGCGAAGAAAAGTTTATATGTATATTTTAGGTATTTATAATTTTCTATGTTGAAAAAGCTTTTTTAAACTAAATTATTTTGTAAAAAACTGTTGAAAATAAGTTATTGTGAATGATAGTTTTGTATATAATGCAATACTAGTTACAAATTCTCGCAAAATTTATGAAAGGTGACTCATTTTAAAAAAAGTACCATTATTTAAGTAAAATTTTTTTAATATTTATGCAAATGGCATAAATAACAGTATATTTTTAATAAAATAAACAATTTTTTGTAAAACAATGCATAATCAACCGTCTTAACCCTTTGATGTGCAAAATTGGGTCTCAAATACCTCAGCTTGGAAGCTGAAAGATTAGTTATTTAAAAGTAGACTAACGTATTTGAAAATTGATAATTTATATTTGCTTAATGTTTGATTTCATTTTGAAATTTGTTTTCAATGTAAAAACTTTCTTAGAATGAGGCATCTTTAATAAAGTATTTGCGTCAAAGCTGTGATTTATTATGAAATTCTAATATTCTTGTTCTACATATATATATATATAATTAAATTGTAATCGTCAATGCGTATATAGTAAAATAAATTATGTTCGAATTACAATTATAAAATTTAAAACTTGGATTTTATTTTATATCCGTATATAGAGCTTCAAATAAAGCTACAAAATTTTTCATACAAAAATATTCTTCTAAGATGTAAAAATTATCTTTACTCTAAATATTACTTTATCCATCATAAACTTTTTCGCAAAGAGTAACAAACTGTAAACTTTTAAACAAATTTTACAAATTTGTTTTTCTGTAAAACTATTTGAAAGATTGTAGTTTCTGCAATCTTGCCACCGCTTTATCGAGAGTCTCGCGCTTCTGCAATTGTAAAATGAGTAGTTAAATTCAGAATACTTTCACATTGTGAAAACTAAAATTCAAAATTACCTTATGGAAAGAAAACCGTATGTAATTTTCTCCATAACATTTGTGTTCGTCACTGTAAAAAATAGACATCGGTGCGCCGTACACTCCAATATTTTTGGTCAACCAATTGTTGAATTTTGTGCCAGCATCATCACCGCTTTCGCTTTTATAATCAATATTTCCATTGTCACAGATTGCTCTCCAATCGACTATTATACAATAACCAGCATCGGGCATAACAGGTATCATACCGACACTTTCAAAGGATTTGAAAAGAAAATCTCGTTTTCGAGATTCATTCCTCGCATTACTGTTGAAATAAGAGTCTTCCTTTCCGAGATTTTCAATCTCCTGCTCAAGTGAAACTGCAATTGCTTCCTGCCGTTTTGTAAAAGCCACTCAATTTTCCAAACGGTCTGTATTTATCAGTTTATCTAACAATTACCTGCAGAAGATTCGGAGCGCTGTGGACGGTATTGCTGTGAATAGGTTTCAACTTGTTCAAGATATCTGCTGGTCCATAAATCCAGCCAATCCTCCAGCCAGTTATACCGAACGTTTTGCCCGCGGAGCCGATGGTAATGGTCCGTTCGAACATATTTCTGAACGACGCTAAATTCAAACAAAATTGCTCTTTTTACTTCAGCCACTCAACGAGCTGTACGCCGTTCTCATTACCTATCCTCAAATGTTTATTCGGCTCGAAGGTAATCCACTCGTGCGCCTCGTCGGAAATAACGAGTAAATTTCGTCTTCTCGCCAAATCCGCAATGAACTCCAAGTCCTCTTTCTTGTAACTCTTCCCAGTCGGATTGTTCGGGTTGTTAATGATAATTCCCTTGGTCTTGCTGCTAAGCAGACTCTCCAGTTGCGCCTTGTTCAACCTCCAGTCGGTCATCGCTAAGCTCGTGAATCTGGCAACTCCGTGGGCCAGTTTTATCATCGGTGCATACCTGTGGTAAAACGGCTCGATGACAATCCACTCGTCACCTGGATCGGTGAGGCCGAGAAAGGCGACGTGCAGGGCTTCCGTGGCCCCGACTGTTGCGAGAACGTTCTCATTTGGGTCTAAGGATCTGTTTAGGATTTTGGAGTAAAGGTTCGCGATCGCATTTAGAAATCTTGGATTGCCCTGAAAAGGTAAGGCGATTATTAGATTTATTGGATTTTCGTGAATAAAAAAAATTAAATAATTGTCTTTCGTTGATTATATGTTGAGAAAAGGAAAGATTTACTTACATTATTAGGGCAGGCTTGGTTTAACGTGGCACTGTTTAAGGCGTTTGTCAAGGCACTTCGTAAATTAATGGGAATCACGTCGTCGATGAAATCTGCTGCAAGATTAATGGGACTTTCAGACATTTGGCAGGACGGGGAATTATTCCTGAAATAACTATCAATAAGCTTTCTGATACTTGCGAAAAAATTGTAGAATAAAATAGATCGTCTTACATATCACAGAATGCGTTTAGAACGTCGGCAAAAGCTGCTGTCTGAGCGTTAAGAAGTACTTGGTACTTTACAAGAATAGTAGCTGCAATGAATACATGTAGTTGTAAATCGAAAAAATGTGAACTTTATCTTACGTTTCCATGATAAGCGAAGTAGATTATCAGCTTACCAATACATAAATAGTTTCGAAAATTACTATTTTGATTCATTATTTGATATTAATGTAATATTTTAATTTAAAATATTGTGCAATATTATTTACAGTGTATTGAATTAATTTTTTCAAAAATATACTTTAATCGCTTTTAAGAAATAATTAAAATTATTCACTTTACAAGAAAATTTAAAAATAAATTTCCCGCTTTAGAAGCATATTGCATATATAACCATAACTGCAACCTTCTCTAACCTGCTTTACTTGAAATGTAAATGTAAACTGAAATGTAAATGTTGTACTTAATTAAAAATCAGATTAGAGGAAGTATTTGTTATCTGGTTAACGATTTTCATTATCAGATTCCGTCGACTTTAAAAGTAAACTATTCCCAAAATTTGTGTTTAAAAGTATTACATCTTATAATCTTGCTAAACATTAGCATCAATAAAATTAAAAAAAAGAAATTTGGATGAATTCCGGCTAGTGTGGTTTTAAAATTGGACATTGTACCTTCTTATTACTATGATGTATTGATAAATACATTGATATTTGCGCACATCAGCTGATAGTGAAGGATGAATAAGCACGTCTGCTTCGAAGAGACTGATTGTACCAGATTTTATTTTGCGCTTGCGCAGTTTTCGAAATCTGTTGAGTTTTTCTGAGCGGTAAATTTAAAAAGTTTAATTCGTTGTACTTTTGCACGTGCAATAATACAACGTACGAAATACAAAGTAATTTATCAGAAAAAACTAGCGTTCTTAACAAAAAAAATTTATTATAGAAATTTAAATACATGGTTATAGAGGAAAAATGTAACGATCACTGAAAATTCTTGAACTTTATTACAAATCACTTTCCACACTCTGCACGCCTCATTCTAGTTTTAGCTTCTTTAATCTCCTTGCCAACTCATCTATAGTTTCCTCTTTCTGAAAATAATAAAATAAATATCTTTACCAAAGAAACAGTTTATCTTATTCATACAATGTCATTTTACAACGAAATGCTAATTTTCGGATTGACAAATGATAAGTCTCAATTTTAAATATACCTTATCATAGCAATACCGAATGTAATCTTCGCAATTGCGTTTATTCAGCTGGCTGCAATACATTGGTAACGGGAATCCTCGAATTCCAGCTTTCTGCAACAACCAATCATTAAACCTCTGAGCCGCACCGCTTTCTCCAGGTTTTACGGGAACTCCATTCAAGCTCGTCCATTTAACCAAGACGCAATTGATGCCCTCCGGTATTATGGGTATCATACCGCTCTCCTTAAAAGCCTGCACTGTCAGATTGGTCAGCTTCACTGCTCGTTCTCGGTGAATGACGAAGTAGGATTCCGACTCTCCGAAGTTTCGCAGCTCTTCTTCCACGCCGAAGCCGACGGCTTCCTGCAACCGTTCTACTGTAACTAGCAATTTAACCGGTCGTAACTATCGTCATACCTGCACTGGCGTAGGAGGATGGTTTACAGCTCTTGACCCGACGGCTTTTGCCGGTTGGACGAGGTTGGCAGGTCCGTAAACCCAGCCGATTCTCCAACCGGAGACGCTGAACGATTTGGTTGATGAACCAATTGTGATGGTTCGTTTAAACATTCCAGGTAATGTCGCTGAAGTTGATGACAAAAGTTACGAAAATTATGTGTAGATTTTTAATCTATTATATTTTAGCCTCAATTCCTTACATAAAAATTATACCTATTCTTATATGCGGTTTGTGAGTCACAAATTCATGAGTCTCGTCACTGATAACGATGACGTCCCACTTTTTTGCCAATTGGGCAATGAACTGTAATTCATCGTACGTATATACTTTACCAGTTGGGTTATTCGGGTTATTTATAAGAAGTCCTTTGGTTCTGTTGTTAAAAAGATTTGCCAATTCTCTTCTATCCAAGATCCAATCGCTACTAGTGATCGTTCCATTTCTTTTTCTCTGTTGAAGCGTAGATAATTTTAAAATGTTATTTAGTATTTTCGAACATATGAGTTTAAATTAAGACTTTCATTATTCACCAGTTTTAAAGATGTAAATCTCGCAATGCCTTTCGACAAGTCTATTATTGGTTCGTATAATGTAAAAGAAGGTTCAATAAGAATCCATTCGTCTCCCGGAATTATGTTACTAAACAAAGAATTAAAAAGGGCCCCCGTTGCTCCTGTCGTAATTGCAATGTTTTCTTTTGGGTCCAATGTTAAATTTGTAAGTTTTTTGTAGAGCTTCGCTAATGAATTTGTCAATCTTGGGACTCCCTTTAATTAAGTAAATAATCTTTTTTATAAAAATTTTAACCATTAATGGAAACGTCTAGTACAACTGGAAAAAAATGGATGGACCTTCCTTATGAAAAAATATTAAAGTTCAATAGATATTTAATGTGATTATAATTAACTACAATCTGAAAAAAGTTTGGCTAAGCTGTTGCCAAACAAAACGTTCACAGTTTAGGAAAGGAAAGAAAGCCTCCTTCACAGATTTGAAGAATTAAATAATTATGCAGAATAAATGTACAGTACTTACATCTGCATACTGATTTATTTTAACATCATTGGAAAGAGTTGCATTCGCTAATGCTTTCCTAATGTTCATCGGTGCTTCGTAATCTGGAATTTCGAGTCCTAAATCAATAGTGGTGTTATAGTTTTGCGGCAGCATGAACTCACCCCTTATACAGTTTAAAAAATTATGATACAATTTATGTTCCAAATTTTATGAAACTTAATTTGATTTAGAACTTGTTTATATAATTTTACCAGTCATTGGAATTTAGGCCTTCGAGATATTCATAAGGGATAAAACTCGAGTAGTCTTCATTTATTGCTCTTCCCTTATTAAGTGATATCCATGTGAATATCTTGAATTATTATAGACATTTACTCGTTATTAGTAATATTAAAATTTTGATTGCTGCATATTTTGATACTTAACTGACCATTATAAAATCAAGGAACTTGAATTTTTTGTTATTGTTTCCCATTCCGTCGTGTTTTATTCTCCAAGATATATTTTTATTAATTATTTTCACACTTGAATAAAAATTTCGCGTAAAAATGTGTAAAAATTTCGGTTACCTGCTGCTCTTTATAATAGCGCGATTCAGAATAATTCTTTTTACCAATAAAACTTTTTGATACAAAATTTATATTCTTATAAAAAATCTTATCAATTTGAAAGGTAGATGAAAATTAATCTCTTAATAACTTCTGATATCGTATGCTCTAAAAAATTGACATGTACGTAAAGTGCATTAACCTTTAGAGGATGGGAAATTTTCAGTGCAGATAGACCTCTGTTAAAACTTATAATTCATATATAAATCGAATGTGTAACTTAGGACGAATCTCCGACTAAATAGGTGGTTTCTAAAGGGATCAGCTCCGCCCTTTAAAGGTTAATATTCAGAAGGGATGTAAAAATTTTGAGAATTGTGTAAAGTGGAATGTTAAAATGTAAGTATTTAAATATTTTGCGTTCGTAATTTTATTTTTTGCAGATCAAGACACACACTTAATACATTTGTATATACGAGAACTCGCTCGAGTTTATCAAATTATATACGTCTTTTGTAGAACAAAGAAGACAACGAAGTCAGAATATCAGCGCGCGATGCGCTCCTGATTATAATTATCTAGTGATGATCGTTATAATTATTAAATACTGGATTCTTGAACAAAGAATCGATCATTAGTCGGATTGCACACTTACTAGTAAAGAAATTAATGTTTTTTTTTGTGTTTGGAGCTGTTTCTAAGCCTTGTCAGGGCTGTCCCCTAGAAAGTGAATTAGAAGAATCTTTTCGGTTCTATATTCTGTGTCAGGATTGTTTCCTGGGAAGTGAACTAGAAGAATCTTTTCTGTTGTACGTTCTATGTTAGGGCTGTTTCCTGGAATTAATATAAAGTATCCGTTCGTTTATGTTGGTGCGTGGTGTGGTTATGTCGGCTTTATTTTGAGTGACCATTCCGGTCTTCCCGGGTCATTTTGGGGCCAAGGCTCACAGCAGACATCTCTGGCAGTACGTTACTCTCAGTTTGGCTGAGCGTGCTGTACAGGTAGGATGTTGGCGAATCAGACAATGACGCCTCAAGATGTCATAAGAAGGTAAAAGACCATGTTAAATTATGAATTTTTTTTTTAAATTTATAAAAACGTTTCAAAGATCTTATCAAGACTGCAGTCAGAATTGTAAAATACAAAATTGCGGATCCAATATGGCTGCCTTTTTGAACTAAATTTGATATTTTTCACTGATTATGATTGAAATAATCTGTAAAAACATATAAAGGCTTGAAAATATTCAGACTAATATTTGTAATCGCAGATATGTATAGTGTCCAGTGACTCCAATAACCCTAAGGAACCACTTTGGTTCTACTTAACTACTCAGAAAAACTATGACGCCTCAAGGCGTCATCTTGGCCCTCTAAGGGTTAAAGATTCTTTCGGGCAATAGGCTTTTCCTCCACTTACGACTTGAGTTTTTTTACTGCCGTTCGGCTTGAAATTTAATAATAATAAATAATTATGTAAGTCTTAGCAAAAGCAAAGCAATTTAATTATTTGAGGTTTGTACAATTCCTCATCCATTTCCCTATCCAATCATTTTAGTTAATAACAATTTATAGTTTATGTAAAGCGAGCAAACAGCCGGCATGAAAGCTACTTGTAATCGCATCTATAAGATTTTAAACTTTTTAATCGTTTTGCTCCTTCCTTCAAAGTCCTGTACCTAAGCACTCTAAGGTTCTTAATTATTCATTTGATAAAATCAATGTTGCGTTTTCCTGAGCGGTACATTTAAAATAGTTTAATTTGCTGTACTTTTTCGTGCACACCTAATACAAAGTAATTTATCACAATTAACTTTACTCATGTTCTTAACAAAAAATATTTATTATAGAAATTTGAAAACATAGTTATCGAGAAAAAATTTAACGATCAATGAAAATTCTTGAACTTTATTACAAATCATTTTCCATACTCTTCACACCACATTCTAGTTTTAGCTTCTTTAATCTCCTTGCTAACTCATCTATAGTTTCCTCTTTCTGAAAATAATAAAATAATTGTATGTACTAAAGAAATAGTTTATTTTTTTCATACAATGCTATTTTACAACGAAATGCTAATTTTCGGCTTGACAAAAGATAAGTCTGCAATTTTATATATACCTTGTCATAGGAATACCGAATGTAATCTTCGCAATTGCGTTGATTCTGCTCGCTACAATAATTTGTCATCGGATTTCCAAGAATTCCAGCTTTCTGCAAGAGCCAATCCCGGAACCTCTCAGCCGCACCGCTTTCTCCAGGTTTTACAGGAACTCCCTTCAAGCTCGTCCAGTTAACCAAGACGCAATTGATGCCCTCTGGTATTATAGGCATCATACCGCTTTCCTGAAAAGCCTGGACTGTCAGATTGGCCAGCTTCCTTATTCGTTCTCGATGAATCATGAAGTAGGATTCCGGCTCTCCGAAGTTTCGCAGCTCTTCTTCCACGCCAAAGCCGACGGCTTCCTGCAATCGTTCTACTGTAACTGCAATTTAACCAGTCGTAACTGTTGTCGTACCTGCATTGGCGTAGGAGGATCGTGTATAGTTCTAGACCCGACGGTTTTTACGGGTTGGATGAGGTTGGCAGGTCCATAAGCCCAGCCGATTCTCCAACCAGAGACGCTGAACGATTTGGTTGATGTACCAATTGTGATGGTTCGTTTAAACATTCCAGGTAATGTCGCTGCAGTTGATGACAAAAGTTAGTAAAGTTAGAATTCTATTTGATGTATAGGTTTTGAATCTATTATATTTTTGCCTAGGCATTTGCAATTCCTGAAAGTTCCTTACATAAAAATTATACCTATTTTTATATGCGGTTTGTGAGTCACAAATTCATGAGCCTCATCACTGATAACGGTAACGTTCCACTTGTTTGCTAATTTGGCAATGAACCGTAATTCATCGTACGTATATTCTTTACCAGTTGGGTTATTCGGGTTATTTATAAG
>UCOM01001521.1:0-39707 GCA_900474385.1 Ormyrus pomaceus
CGGATAATGAAATGCAGTTTGTTGGGGGGGGGGGGGGGGAGACATCCAGGTCCGATAATGCAAACTTCTTTCTATGGTAAAATGTTGTTTGGCCTGCTGGAGCTCTTTGCTGTGAATAAGAGTATTTTTTATATTTTATAGCGCTTCTCCGTGTATTAGGAAACTGTGATTCTCTCAATATGGAAATTTTACTCTAAAGGTAAGAGAATATTGGGCTGGAAAGATGTTTCGATATGTTCTAAACTTTTATTTAAGAAGAACTAATAATACCAAAGTCGCAAGTTTAAAAAATGATCATATATTTACGAAGATTCACAAAACAAAATAGGTAAAAACAATCTACTATTTCGTATACTGTCCCTCTATATTTGACACAGTATAAATGAATTTATTATTCTATTAATCAAACTTCAATAACTTCCGTTAAAACGATTTTTTTCAAATTCCAAAATAAAATCACGAGTAAAGTTTGTCCGTAGTGAATTCGTTGAAAAAGTTTCGCTTTCAGATCAGGCTTTCCGCCAAGCAAAACTCCTAAGCCAACAATTTTATAAAACTGCTCCATAAAAATTGCAAGTAGAGCGAATAACCGGTAAACATTCAACTCCTTTCCTCCCCGGTTACTATATCGGTAGCAGTAACAGTTTGATTCCGGCGAGATTATTTCGGCATGTTCTTCTACTCGACTGTTCGATCGCGAGCGGCGTACATTTAAGCGCGCTTACGTCCGTGTAGTGGTCACAACCTTTTTTTCGAGTTCTCCCCCCCCCCCAAGTCCTCCCCGATTGGCAATCGCTTTTCGCGGAGCTATGTATCTCCCGACGCGGCATTTTTTATCTCTTTCTCCTGCCCCCGTTACCTCGACTTCATTTTTATGCGCCGCTTCGTTTCACGTGAAAAACTCGGCTCCTATTCGTTGGCCTGCGCGGACGCAGAGCAAGGAAAATGGAAGAATTGCCTTTAGTGGCCTGGATTTCGCGAGTAGTTTTTGTGCTTCAAAGAATTATTTTCTAACGGCACACTGCGCGATCCTTTGAAACTGAGTATTGCACATTTGAAAATTTAAAAAAATCTTAATTATCGAAAGTAACAAATAATCAAACCGTTCGTCATTTATGCGAATGCATATACCATAACGGACAAATTGCTAACGGATATTGCCAAAATTCATTCTGGTCAACGTAATTTTGTAAACGCCACGCTACACATAACGTACGCACCGGCTAATATTGATTTATCTTAAAATAGCATTCAGCTATCCACAACTATTGTGTCATTATATTAATTGAGCTCAATCAAATTTTATCGCCGCCGTAAAATCATTCGTTATTCAATGCAATCTCATTTTATTTCTATTTTTTAATCCACGACGAGGCGGGCGAATGAAAATTTATATTCCAAGCCATTGTCGACCATTTTTTTTTTTTTGTGCGCGCGCAGAAAGACAAGAATGAAATGGGCGAATAATGCACTTTTGATACGTTGCCGGCTAGAAAATGTATGAGCAACATCAAACGCGATAGCGTCGCGTGGCTGCTTCTCTATTCATTCATTTTTTTTTTTTTTTTTTTTTCGGCCTCGACTTTTTTGCCCCGGGAAAATCCTCTAATAGTCCATTGTTGTTGCAATATATTCCCGCGAATCGCCCGTGTATTTTAATATTTCAGGTAGGCGGCTCTGAAAGGCTTATCGGAATCGTCATAGTGCCGCGATGTTTTTCTCGAAAATTTCGAAATAAATTCGAAACGTATCCGTCGAATATTGCGGGCGACTATATCGCGTAAAAGCCGCGTATCCGTCCGATAAAAACTTATTGTATTAGTGCAGGCAACTCTTACGGGGACTGTTTAACCCTTTCAGGTCGCTTACATTCACGTCCGATCGGCATGATCGATGCGCCAGTCCGCAAGCCTTTCACTCATACGCTCGATGAATACTTTATTAATGCTTTATTTACGATGTCGGGAGCGCGTCGAAAGACGTCGATAATATTTCTGCCTCCGTTTTTTGCCTTCTCTCTCGTTTCCTCCCCGTACATTCGCGTTTTTCACGTTTGCCGCGTCGCAGCATTTTTACATCAATATACTCCGGGGAGAGCGATGAAAATGAAATTGGAACGCAGCTGTTAACGCTGAGATGCGGATTGCGAATATGCATTTTTAGTTCATGTTTAATCATTTTTTATGCTTTTTAAAGGCTCGTTCGACGGTTATTAATGCAATAAGAAACTTGATTTGAAAGCTTTACTGCGAGTTGCGATGAACCCTGTTAATATTCTCTTGATATGTACCAATTTTAGCAACTTGTTGCAAACTAGTACTAATACGGTTTAATGAAAATTAATATATCAGGTAAGCAAATTAGTCCAGAAATTGCAGCAACATCTCTTTAGCAATTATACTTGTTCAAACAGAATTATTAACAAAATATTAATTTTAAAATTTAGAAACTCCTTACTACATCTGATCGTGTTTTCAAGTTACAATTTAAGTTACAATTTAATAAAATTTAATAAACGTTTGTTTTTTTTTCAATTTAGAAATAAAATATTTCTCTACCAAAACTAAATCAAGGAAACAAATTCTCACGCCGCAATTTCTCATTGAACCGTAATTTCTTCTTGCTCCCAGAACTGACGGCCCGGCTTGCAAGGAATGAAACATTCCTCGCCCCAGACGCGATCGAAGAAGCTCGAAGTTTCAAATTTTTTCTAATTTTTTAGCCCCCCCCCCCCCCCACCGCCGCTGCAGCTATGTCTTTCTATTTTCCCCGAGGCGTCAAGCGTGACTCTCGCGCGTCTTTCGATTTATTGGAAATGCGCGCGCTGCCGTATGACGCCGCTGGAAAACATCGGCCGCTCTCGCGACAAAGCGCCAAGAGAATATTCGGAAAATTCGAGATTCCAATCTCTTGGAAGAACCGACAAGCTGGCGCTAGCTGGGGGAGTAAAGAAAAAAAAAAAAAAAAAACGACGCGGCGGAAAATGACTGAAAAATTCGTAAAATTGCAGACGGACGGAAAGCGCTGTTTTGTTACGACTTGTCTCGCGAGGCTTTCTTTGGGCGCGGAATTTTCCTTTGAGGAGCTTGCCGTTCCGGTAAGGGCAAGCAAACCAAATTCGAAGGAGGAAGGAGAACTGACTCGTTGCATTTGTCGATTCCGAGTGCGGGTATATTTCTTCATCCGACTATCCTTGTGAATATTTTCGAAATTGCTTCCTGTAATGGATTTTTCGGCTTGAATACAGTTTCTGGATTCTCCCTAAAATTCCACTTAATATTTTATGAGAATGAATCTTTTGATTTTTAAATCCAATTCAACAATTTTAAAATTGTTAAACTTCTGAAACAGTAATTTTTGTATAAAATAAAAAAAAGCAAAAAAATATACTCTTAAATATAAATCGTAATTTAATTAAAATAAAAAAATAATGTATCAAAGTAATGACTGAGAGTATGAAAGTGTTAAATTTAGGACGAATTGTTTTATTTTATAACGCTTATAAAAATAGGACGTTATCCAATAAACTGTAAAAACGTCAAAATAGCTTAAACGGCAGAACGTTACGCGACACTAAAAATCGAAATAGAAGCGGAAGCACTTAGAGAAGACTAACGCGAGAAAAATCGTGGTAAAAAGTTGGAGCGCCGCTCGAAGCAGACGCGGGGAAAGAGCCTTTCTCGCCTCGTAACGTTAGGAAGGGGGAGGCCTCGCGAGCTTTTCGCGGAGCGTAACGGCATTGGTCCCAGGACGTAGAGCCGAGCGAAGAAACCGATTCCGCAATATCGTCCACCCTTATCTAAACGACCGTCGACGCGAATCTCCAAACTGGGCGAGCTCTCTCTCTCTCTCTCTACGTGTTCGATTCGAACGACTCGGGAATAAAGAAGCTATGCGAGAAAGGGGGGTGGGGGGGCTCTGTGGGATCGCGTATATAATAGGGCAGAGCACACTTTGGAATCCCGTGCGGAACGTAGGCGACGCGTACTCGTGGACAAATACATGTATTAGAGCGTCGACCGGAGGCGAGAGGAATTTTTCAAAGGGGGTGTGTAAGGCATTGCTTGGGATTTGAACCGGGATATATTGATAGTTTGCTTGTTTTTATTGGACGATTCCCCGGTTTGTTTATTGGAAATAGGGGCTGTTACGTTTTTGCCCGATTTCGAAAAGCTGTTTTCGGATGTAACGATCCTCGGTATGAAAATAGGAATGAATACGCGAAAGCCATTTCAAAATATCCTTATTCGAATTTTTAGTACAATTACATGTACGAAAGTTTTTCGTGACAGAATTGGAATATTCGCGCGCAACGCAATATTCTCATTTTTACTCGTAAAAAAAAGAAATTGATCTTCTCGTTAACGAATCTCCTTCTAAAAACTAGAGGAGCACGCTTATTCCGCCATAAAATAATAGCCCGAATAGAGCATAAAACATTCTCGAAACGCTTCCGCGCGTCAGACAAAAAGTGTCTTATCCTGTTTCATCACCTCGCAGGCAGTAAAAAAGCGTCTGCCTTGCGGAAGAAAAACAAATCTTCGGAGGGATTACCATGACTCGATTAAGGTTTGCGCGCGGGCTTTCCTCGCCTCTCGCCTGCGGGAAAAGGACCCGCCGTTAATCGCGCGATTTCCACCGGAAGCACGCGCTGCGGTAAAAGACGAGCTCTCCTGCCGGTGTCTTGGGCTCCTCTCTCCTGTCCTCGAACTTTTTTTTTTCTTCTCTCGTCTGGCTTGCCGCTGCTGCCCCTTTCTTTTTTTACTTAGGGATTCTCATATGGGTTCGAGCGTAGGTGTTGATGTACAGCTAAGGATGCTATCAACACTTGAGCGTGTAAATACGAAGGAAATAAAAGAGGATGCTCCTGGACTAATGGCAAACTGCTCTTAGATTATTGAAAACCTTATATATAGATATATTATGCATCTTATTTTTGAAAGTTTAAAGCCTTATATAATTCTTTTTCCCTGCATTTCCCCGTATAAATTTTTTGTTGAAATTAAAAATTTTTATGTGCTCTGTATATGACAGAAAATGTTTTGTACGTTTCTCAGCGTTTTCGCAGTTTTTGACAGTGGGGGCATTTTCATATGTGGCGTGGGCATCCTCCTTTTTTGAATTGATATATTGGGAAGTAAAAAAATTGCAGTATTGCATAAAATATTATTTTTAAGGTTTAATGTTTTTGTAAAATTTTTGCTTTTGAAAAATTTTAATTCTACATTTTTATAATTATAACGATTTTTAATATTAATTTTAAATAAAAGTAGAAATCTGCGATACTACAAGTAGGACTTTCTATTAGTGGAAGAATACAGTGGAATTTAATAACTCGGGTTTCTCAATAACTATCGACACTTCATACAATCCTATCAAGTATATATATTTATTAAACATTCAAAACCGAAAATCCCATAGGTTTTGCAAGCGTTTATTCATTCGCAGATTTGCACGAGCAAACCTAGGCTCGGAAATAGGTGTGCACATAATATTTCAGCTGCTCCTCGTCCACTCGAAATGTTTCTATCTTCATCTGTCCGCGGGAGCCTACATGGAATTAAGCCTACCGGTGTTGGTACTGTTGCCGCTCGTTCATTTGATCGCATGACGTCGATAGCAACGAGCGACGCCGATATATTTGCATGAGCAGAAAGCTGAATCTCTTCATTCGAAGCGCATTCCTCGACCGATAGACGACATTGCGTTTAGATGTTCCAGAATATTCAATTCTGTTAATTGTGATCGTGTCGATCCGATTGCCGAGTTCTGTTCTGGATTTTTTGTTCCGGAATTATGACCAACGTTTGTTTTGTTCTGCGTTACATTCATTTAGATGCATGAAAGCAAAACTATATTTTCTTAGGAGTATACGAATTTCGGCGAATATTTTTCTGATTTTTAGCGGTACGTGATAAATAACCAATTTTTAATAGAGAATAGCGGTTTAAACCATAGTTTTTTTTATTTATTCCCTATAGATTTTTTATTATTGAACCACATTCGTGCAATTATTTTTGAACATTCAAGGGCTCTAATGAAAGGTTATTTTACTGGTTTTGAAATGACACTGCTTTTAATCCAGGGCCGCACCCACATGTAGTATGGAATTAATCGATTAACAATCCTTCATCCCCTATAGTTTTTTTTTATGATTAAACCATGTTTGTGCAAGTATTTTTTTGGCAAATCACCGTCAATCGACAGGTCCGCTGAAAGCGCAAAATTTCGCATAGTTTTTATAAATATAAAAACGATAAATTAGTTTGGAGGGAGCTACGTGTATTGAATGAATTGGCAGCAGTTTTTTAATAGATTTAAACGAATGAATTTCATAAATCCTTATTATTTTCTAAATAAAAAAAAAATAATAAAACACTGGCTAATTGAGACCTGCTGCTTGATTGCCGCAAGAAACACAAGATCGTGCAACCAGAATTCTGCAAATACAACAGCGCGAGCAGCTTTGCTCTCCAAACAGACTCCCACGCATTTTTCTATGAACAAACATCATCTAAACCGTAGCACTATTTACATCACGATTTTCCCTCCATCCCATATCAACATGTTTCGAAAACAGAAAAAAAAAGAATCGCAACGGCAGCAAGAGGCCAAAAAAAAAGTATAAGTACGAAAGAGACAGAAACATTTCCTCAAAATATTTGTAAACAAATGGCAAGCGGCATTAGATATACGCTTGGATTTGCGTATCTCTCGGAGGGATACGCATCCTGGTTTATTCTCCTATAAAGAGGAGATCGACGGACGAGGGGAAATTGTCTCGTCCCCTCGGGGTCAGCTTTTGCGTACCGGCGATTCAAATGCTGCGCTCGGCTCTTTTTTCTCCCGCGTCCTCTCTCTCTCTTTCTCTAGCTTTTTGTCGGAGAGACGTCGCGCGAGTGGCTCGAATTTCCGCGCAATTTCAATGTGGAACGATCTTTTCTCTCGTTCGACTTTATGTGCGGAGAGACGCGAGACGCGAGAGCGAAAGTGAATGATGAGACGGCAGAGGGATGAAGATAAATGACTAAAGTGAAGCAACGGACGAGGATGCTGGGAGAAAAGTGAAAGATGGCAGGAGCGAGCTTTTTTCTGCCGGATATTAAAAATAGCTGGTACTCGGGAAAACGGAGATTAACTTCCACGAAACGACTGCGTTTGCTTTCACTTTGTTCGACCTAGAAGATTCTTTATGGAGTCGAGCCTTTGTCTTTTATGCGAGCGAGTTTTTAATTCAGATTTTTATTTTTTCCTTAATACTTTTTGGATTTAAATGGCGAGCTTTCTATGTTTCTGGAGTAGTTTGGAATTTTACACTACTTAATAACTCCTAAATATTATTTATTACCAAATAAAAGTTGAGTCGATTCTGCTTTATTTAAAACTGTTTTAATTTTTTTATTAAAAAATTATATAATCTTTTACTAATTTTTTTTAATTAAGTTTTTTCATATTTTCATGACAATTTTATTTAACGATATTTTATTTAAATATTTATTATGTTTTATATTGCATTTTTAACTTCTCATTTAAATTCATTACATATTGAATTCATTATTTATTTGAAACTGATAATTCTGCCGTAAAACGTTTAATAATGTCATGCATTTTAAAACGTTTTATTGATAAAAATAAAAAGTTAAGTTAGATTAGTTACATATATAAAAAAAATTAAATAAATCTATATATTATTACCGGAATGTACAATCAAGTTTCCGCGTGAAATTTACAAAAAGGAATAAATTCGTAGAAGAGTTTAAATTCCTGTTCAATTTGATATATTTATATGAATTATATTTGTAGGAATCAGCATATTTTGCGTTTGATAATTTATACCGTGTGCAAATGTTAATTATAATTATTTTATACATATTAAGTAAATTACTTGTTATTCATCAACGCTTGAGAATAAGCGTGTGACTCAATAACGGGAAATAGAGTTCGATTGGAAAATGCTCAAATACTAATCATATATTATTCTTTTCTCGATTCGGAAACAATGAAGCTTGTAAAATTATATTGTCGAAATAAAATTTGGAGAGGACGGTAAAACACGGGTATTCGCTCGTATTCCGAAAATAATTAATCGCGTAATATTATCCCCGATGAAATATCGGAGCGCGGAAAATATGCATCAATCGGAATATCGGCTTTTAGGGCGCTTAATGTGCCGGCACGGGGGGTGCAATCGGCGAAACCTATTTACGAAGCTCCGAGGCAAAAGCTCGCAGCTCATTTTCGCGTCTGCTCGCTCGCGAAAAAAAATTATCGGCACGACTGATGCTTCCCCCAGTTGCGAAATCTGCGGTGGCCGAATTTTATTAACGAAGAATTCGAAAAATGTTTCGCCCTGTCGCAGGAGAGGACATCGATTTTTATCGATGCAGTGCGTCTTTGCGAGGCCTTTTTTCTCTTTTCTAGCCCCGGGAAACTTCGCTTTAGATTTTTAAATCTCGGATGTTAAATCTGATAAAACTTTCATTTGGAAAAAAATTGAATTTTGTTAAAATGGAAGTGATGCGTTCCCCGTTGGAAGCTGGGAAATATAGAGGAAATAGCGAAGAAATCGTCGAGGTCTCCTCTTTAATTATCAACTTTCATTTTTTTGCAAAATCTGTATAAAAGAATGCCTGTCAAACATTAAGTAAAAATAAACGGTTTCTTGTTTGTTATCTAGGAATTGACGAAAATTGCGAATCTTATCAGAAGAGCGTCACACCTCTGAATAAGCAATTTGGATAAAACTTTGAAAATTGTTTTCTAAATCTGAATAATGAAGCCCACTAACCTTTAGTTTGTTCTCATGAATTTTCATTCAATCGATATAGCTAAAAACATTATCATTGCTCATATAGGCAATGCTAAAATATCATATATATAGATATACTTGCTATGTTAACAAAACATACTGTAAATAAAACGCTACGAGATCAAACTAAAGGTGGTGTGTTTCATTATTGGGTACTGGAAAACAATTTTCAAAGTTTCATCCGAATCAATTGAAATTGATCTAAAGGTGTGATACTCTTCTGGTTAGTTTTAATGTTTATTGCAGAATATGCTTTCCAATACTGGATTAAAGTTTTAACCCACTTTACAAATAAGTAAGTTGAAACAGTCAATAATATCGCTCTCAGTCGCATAACTATTTATTACCTCATAAATCACTCTAAATTTTTCACTTCCAGTCACTAATTCAAATAACCATCGCCATATCAATTATCATCCTCTAAAGCCACAGGGGGACATCTATGAAGCGCGAACAATAGGCCGCGGCGACTGAAATTTTAATCGGACCCCCCCCCCTCCCCCCCCCCCCCCCTCGCACCTTCGACTACTCGCTCACGTAGCCACCTATACACGGCGTCTCCAGCCCGGGCGTTTTGTCTCCGTGACGGCGTACCACTCGCCGGCTGAATGGAGGAGAGAGAGGACCACAGCACGGCGCGGCGGCACGCACGCTCACCGAGAAATAGTCATAAGCTAGAAAGAGACGACGACGGCGGCTGCCTTGCGCGCGACGTCGGCGCACGTATAATTCAATTGCCGGCAAATCGCAGAACAAATGGGAGCGCGCGTAGGCTGCCTCCGTGGTTAGAATACGAGGGAATTATTAATGTCGTGGCGCTGCGCCGAAAGTGGATGAATAGTCGGGGGCGGGGGGGTGGCGGCGCTTGTTTACCCTCACGCCGCCGGAATCAAATCGCGCTAATTACGCCGGCCCGATCTTTAAGCGCGAGCTAACACGAGCGCCGCGCGCGCTCTCCGAGGCAGCGTAATTTGCATGAATTTTCAAGCGGATTGGCCCCCCCCCCTCCCCTCCCCCCAGAACGCCGTATTTATTTGGCCTGTTTGGATTTCAGGGCAAAGTTTCGACTTTCACGGATGACGTAATCCCGTTTACGATGTAAGAGCGCTCTGCACGGCTGCCGGAGCGCGGCGGGACCTTTGTAATCAAAGCATGCGCGCGTGTGATTAAAGCACCGCGTAATTTACATCAATTTGTGGGAATAACTCGCGAGACGTGTGTGCATTCGAGTGCCCCGGAAAGTTGCGGATATTCCCGGCTGCTGCGAGTTACGTTTTGAAAATGAAGATCAGATTTCGGGACTCCGCAGAACCGATTAGCCTTTATTTGATAAAAATGTTTTTTGGGGAAAATCTCAAATATAGAGATAATTAAAGCCATTGACTACGCGTGTTACTTGGCTTACAGTTTTTTTTTTTTTTTTTTTTTTTTGCTGCGAAATGTTTGCTTGAATGCAAAATATTTTATCGACAAACACTATGCCATCATTTGAGCTTACGAGATAGATCGTTTTGTCAGTTCTTATTCAAACAATTCAGGATTTCATTCGTCAAATCTATTTAAGGTTATAAAGATTTCTATTTTTACTCGTCCTGAAATAAAGTCTTGCAATATATACTATCAATTTTATTTCGTTATTCCTCCATACCAATTGATGGTTTTAAAACTGGTTTACTGCTGAAAATAGATATTCAATAAAATCCCAAACTTGTCCGTTATTTGAAAACGTACTTTTATTTTATTTGCCTATTTTTTGCGCAACGTATTTCCTGTTCGTTATATTCGTTCTGCTCCTGGATGTACGAAATTTCACTGTAAATATTCGGCGTCCGATCAATTCACTTGTTTACGGCCAAGAAAAGCGCAAAATTCATTTGAAAATTTTGTCCGATAAATAATTTTCCACGTCAGGCTTTGTTTAAATTAATGGAATGGAACTTGGTGCATAAAAGCTTTCCTTTAATTCAAAGGGGAACATTATGCACGCTGTATAAACGCACAACAGTGTTTGAAATAATTTACGTCCGCAAAATTTTCAAAAATTAATCGTGGCTCTCTCAGTCAGAAATTGAATCTCCTGCGAGTTATCTAAATAGCAGGAAAAATAACGAAAATCAAACGGCAGACGAAATGTCTTCACTTATGACTGTAATTTAAAATGAACCCACGTTCCAGCAGTTAAATCAACGAAATCAGCATTGTCTTAATAGCAGAGCGCAACTTAGAAACTGAATAGCGTTCTCGTTGCTCCCCCTTGCAAGGATCAAGCGGGCCGCTGGCATTAAATGTCTCCCGAATAAGCACTCTGGCCGAAATTGACCAATCTCGCGCTATCCATCGGCTCGTGGGAAGTTAAGGGGTGGCCGGCATCGAGCCTCCGCGTAACGTCCCGCAGTTTAACGATCGGATATTATCTTCCCTCTCTCCTTTCCCATCCCTCTGGATTTGACTCGCGCGCGAATGAGAAGGCGCGCGGGGAGGGAGGGAGAGGGTTACGTCCAGTTTGATCGCACCTTTAATGCCGATCCATTACGCGTCCGCTCTTCCGGCGCGACGCTGTGAATCCCGCCGCGTCATTCAACATTTAGACGCGGATAGATTTGCGCGCGGATAGCCATTACTATTGCATCTCTGGATTCGCGATGCTATACTCCCGTGTCCCGCCGTTACAGCGCCCGAGATTGTTCAATAAAAGTGCGTATGGCGATGGACGAGTGACTGCTACGTGATG
The DNA here is from genome assembly GCA_900474385.1 of Ormyrus pomaceus. NCBI lineage: Eukaryota > Metazoa > Arthropoda > Insecta > Hymenoptera > Ormyridae > Ormyrus > Ormyrus pomaceus. The sequence continues at coordinate 11,541 of UCOM01001521.1, forward strand.
TTAGATCTCTGGGAGATATAGAGTGCAAGAAACCATTCGGAGTCGTGGAAAACAATTTCGTTTTATTGCGCTCGATACTGCGCGTGAAAAATACTTTTTATGACATATGAGAGAAGTCATATTATGTACGTTGCCCAGAAAAATGTTCATGCGTTACGCGTGAATTATTATTTATTTCAAGGAATGGACAAGAAACTTGTGCGCTATGAGAAGCGTTCGTTATTATTGAATAAGTCTGTTTAAAACAAGATGGTGTTCTGGTTAGTAATATAAGAAGGAGCCAGTTATCTCTATCGACAAAAGAGCAATAATTTTAAACATATGCAGAAATCAATGCTGGGTCGTGGAGCTTAATCAAATCAGGGTAGTTTACATTGCAGACAAGAACCTTATCAGTTGTTGGTTCAGAGTATCAAAGTAACAGAGGATGTATATTGAAACAGTACCCATCCCTAAGAACGGTAAACACATTGAATATTGATCAATGTAACAATGCATCAAAATTAAAAGCTCATCTTGTCTAGAAAGAAAACACTCTATCCAATAACAGGGGCTAACAAGTTTTTTTATTTACAATTCAAAAGTGTAAAACTTTATATTTAATACGTATTAATATAAATTAATTGATGGTACAATTGACTTTAAAACATAATCAAAGAAAAGAAACAGCACTGTGAAAATTAATTGAACGTAACACTAGATATAATTGAGTGTATATAGTTTAACGAAACTCTTACTCTTCTGTTATCAAATCAAACATTTAGGACGTCTTTACAACGTAACACTTTTGTATATAATACGAATTCGAGGTACATGCAAATCTATAATTAAACTCCCGTTGTTATTTTATTTGCATAGACGACTCACCCTTGATTAAGCAATATGATTCTAAAATTATCAGACTGACTCTTAGTTACATTAGCACTGCAATTATACGGCACGTGGCGTTGTTCATCCCCACATTGTGTTCACTCCAGTTGAATAATTAAGTTAATAGAGTTACGGAGAAACGGGCGATAGGCCGTATGTTTTAGTTACATTCGCCTGTCTATCAGTCACAAAGTAATCATTTGCATCTGACCCGCGTAACGCGCCAATAAAACTAAATCGAGCATTTTCCTTGCCTGAAAGCCTGAAGCCGAAAAGAGATTCCATTTATTGTTTTGACAAAAGAGAAGGGGAAGCGAAGCGGCAGGTAAAAAGGAAGAAGGGACTGGAAAACCGAGGATCGATGCACTTTTAAATTGCAAAAAAGGGGGAAGCGAGCGTCTGCCGTAAGGGGAATGGGGGGAGAGACGCGGCGCGACCTCTCAATCTCGTTTTTCGCCGATGACAATCGACGCACTGCCGCGCGTCGCGACCCATTTCCTGCGATATCGCACGGCCCCCCTGTATTATCCACCGGCTGGGTGGAACGCGATGTTCCTAGGCGCGCTGACGGCTGCTATGGAGCTTAGAGATCTGGGGTGGAAGTTGCTGCAGAGTCGTTAAAGTTAGAGCGAGAACGAGTTTCCGGAACGGAGACTATATACGTCTGCCGGAGCTCGAAACGTGGAATCTTTGACTCTCCGCTGTTTGATTAATCAGTTTCTCGTACCTTTGGGTTATATCTTTTTATCTTGATTTGCGTGGATATGCTTTTCAATTTTTACCTTTTTGCCTAGCCCGATGTTTCCTGTATACATATATACCTTTATATTTTCTTTGGAGCTTACATTGCCACCTGTTCCTGACAACTTTATAATCATTAGGAACCCGTTTTATTATCTTCTTTCCAGCTTTAGCTTTTGTTTCCACCTCTGGAATCGTAGCTTTTCTCTTTATTTTTTCACAATTAATTTCTGTAGATTATTTTTCGTTCCCTTTCCGAGCTTCCTAAAGCTTTGCTTTTTAAATTGTTCTTATAGCGTCATGCGTCACAATGAACTTTCTGTGCCACTAAAGCTTCTCCAAAGGCAAAGAAAAATCTCAGCATAACAAAACGTATTATTATTTTATCAAATTCAGGATCCTCTAGAATTAGAATGATTAATTAGTAGTCATACGAAATAACTTCTTGCACACCTTGTCAAAATCTGAAACTAATTAACTTACTGGCAAAGAAGATTAATTTTTTCGCATTGAACTTTACTTATGTATAGCTACCATTTCATGAATGAAAGGCTCACAAAAATTTCTTTTGTTAATAAGTCTTAGTCTGCAGCTTCTATTATCTCGTTACTTTCAGCATCAACGTCTCGCTTCTCGTTTTAACCTCTGGCTGCGTCTCCGCGTCTACTCCCGGAAAGCGAATATTTTTCTTGGCGCTATCCAGTCCCTTTGTCTCTATCGAGCCGCTTCTCGAAACGCGTAAATAGGCTGCTCGCGCTGTAAAAAAAAGCCTCGTAAAACTCGAGAGATAGCCGAGAGGCGCGCTGCTGCGCGGAAATGGGACCTAATGCTCGATCGATGGTAAATATCGACTGCCCTCCTCTGCCTCTCCGTGAGCGCATCTCCCTAACATTTCTCGCTCGTTCTTGGGACTTGATTTGCTTTACGACGTCAGCTATCGCCAAAGCGAACGGATACGCGCGAGAGAAAGAACTCGAGCATCCCTTTACCGACGGGCGTTCGAATTATTTGTCGAGCCGACACGCATGATTTTTTCAAGGGAATACGGGGTCGTTACCCTCTTGCTCCACTTTTTTTTTTTTTTTTTTTTTTTATCCCTTTCCGCGCGCGGAGACGTAACTTGACCCGAAATTTTTTGGTTAGGTTTTATGGAATCACGTTGGTCGGATTAATTTTAGTACTCGTTCGTGAATAGTTTTAGTTTTTACGCCGGAGGAAAAAATTTTTATGACTCCGGCTGAATTTTCTGGCCCCTGGGCTTTTAGTTTTACGGTGACGATCAAGTGTTTATGAGCAGTTCCACTTTTTCAACCCAAAATGTCTAAATTAACTGTTCATATGAAGCCGGCGACCAATAAATTCTCGACCAAAGCACTGAAAGGACAGTCATATTTCAGCGGCTCGGTAATAATTGTTTAAATAAATCAAGCCAGTCATAAAACCACGGAGCCAATACTTCTTTCAGCGGTGAAATAAATGACCTTTTTCGGTGGGCTCTAAATTACAAGTCAAATTGCCCCTGATTACAGCTACGGCGCATCAAAATTCCAGCAATCCATACCTTCCGCATCGATTTCGCTCGCGCCGCTCTCAGGGCTCTGCTTTAAATTCCCGGGCAATAATAGTCCAAAAAGATTTCAATGTAAATTCGGATTTCGCGTCCTCTCTCTCTCTCTCTCTCCCTCGTGCGCCTTCCTTCCTGGGCTCTTTTTTCGCCGAGGCCCATAAGTTTCCGGGGGGTTGTCGCGTGCCGGGGCTTTAGTGTGGAATATTGCATTCCTCGGCCCCTCACGTAAAACCGCTCTCTCGGCCGCATGTACGAAACAGCGGCCGGCGTTTTCTCCGTGAACGAATGACCGTCGCTCTCCGTTTCTTCGCTTTGCCCGCATGCATGTGTATATATATATATATATATATACGTGGAGTCGACGCCTTTGCTTTTCGAGAATACGATTTTCGTTATTTTCCTCGGCGCTTGAACCTTTTTCCTTTTGGCGCAAGTCGGCCTTTCGGTATTGGGAATTCCTTTGATTCTCGCAACTTTGCTTTCCGTTAATTCGCGTAATTATTACGGAGTGGCGAGAGGAATTCACTCTCGACGTCTATTGCGCCCTGTTGTTCTCCAAGCTGCCTTTGTGCAATTATTGGTTATTTTAGGCAAATGTTGGCATAACTCGCTAGATGAGTTCTTCTGACATGTTATTTGCACAATTGTGGAACTGCTATGTGCATATGCTTGTTAACCCCTCAGCTAAACGGGTTTCCAGCTTGTTTGCCTGGTTATGATTGAAGATAAATACTCAAGATGCATTTGGCATTGCTAATTAGGGCTTTTCAGAACTATGTAAAACGGTAAATTTTAATTGAGAGCTGGCGTTTCCGGTCTCGCTGAACCAAAAACCTCTACCTTTCCACTTGAAATGAAGTGTTTTAAAAAATTTTTTGCACAATCCTCAAGTTTGTTAACAAGAATCAGTTTTCCCAGGAAAACTTAATTTTACGCTTCGAAGCTTTACATAATACGTACTCGGGAAAGCCACCAATTGAAATGCAAGAGCTGCAATTGGACTAATGCACACCTTATTTAAATAACACGCTATCGAAATCTCCGGGAAAAAAATAATTAGCAAATTTACTAAGAAAGCAAAATCTATATTTTCTGTTGCAGTGAAGTACCTGCGCGAGGTAACGCCGTATTTTCGCAAGGCTTCGATTATCCAGGAGGTCGGCTGGGAATTGCAGCGCGGCTTCCTCAGTGCAACGCCGCCACCCCCCAAGTCACCGCCGCGAGCCGACACGCGTTATTTGCCTTTGCAACTCTGTCGACTCACGAGATCACACCCGTCCGTAGATCCTGGTAAGTTTTTTCTGAAACTACGCTAATTGCCGTGTTGAAATTGTAAGTTATACGTTGTAGCAATTCGAAGAACTGAAATAGGACGATAAAGTAAAAAAATATATATTAAAATTAATGATTCAAACAATTATAATGATGTGTATGAGGATTGGCCAATTATAAATTTAGGGTAATGGCTTATTAATTATTAGTTTATTAAAGACATGACTCATTCTTTATTAGATGGACTAGTTTATCTTTTATTTGTTTATTCTATAAAGCATATTCTATAAAGCTCGGAAAGTTAATGAAAGGGCAAAAGGCTCTTTTCATTGTTTGATCATAAAATACAAAAGAGCCTCCATTAGCTTGCCATTTTCTTTTTACTTCAGTCCAATGCATATTTAGCATAAAATGTGAAAAAGATAAGCATAAAAAAGAATAAAGAACATAAGGATGAAAAAAAATTTTAGAAATTCAAACAAAAATCTTTATATTATAAATAAATGATACTAACTTCCTTTAGATATAATAGAGTTCTTATTTTCAATAAGAAGTTTCTTTGAAGATACAGCCATGATAAACTCTTAAGAACTTTAACGTTATCCGAAGAAAACAGCCTCGGGCAATAAAAACAAACCGACACACGCGACAAAAAAGCTTACCTTTCCCGGAAGCTTCTCGCTCGTTCCCATCTTGCTCTACAATACAAGTATCAGCATAGAAGCGGCGGCGGCTGCAGTAGTGCAAATCGTTTCGAGTCAGCCTCTCCGCTCGGATCGATCGATGGGAACGAGCTGCGACACGTCTTGTCCTCGCTCGCTCGCGCCCTAATAAATGAGAAAATAGCTCTTGAATTCCTCTTTAAGATGCCTATCCATTTTGTCCTTGCTCCTACGTACCCTCGTCCCATCCACTTTGCGAAGAGAAAGAGAGCTCCTTTCCCTCCCTTCGCGCTAAGGAACGAGTTTTATAACTGACGAAGGTGACGCCAAGGAGCACCGGGAGAAGCAATCGAAGACGTGCCGTATCTCGCGCTTGTATCTCGCTCTAACTTGCCGCGTGCATGTGGACGCACGCGCGAAAGATCTACTCGACGAGCGGAAGAAGCTGCTGCTGCTGCTCTCTCTCTCTCTCTCTCTCTCTTTCCCTCTCTTTCTCTCTGAAGATGAGAGAAGGAGCGAGTGAAGAAGCCGAGGCTGAGCTGGAACGGAGCGATTTATATACGAGAGAATGCACTTTATTCAGCATAATTTTGAGAAGTCGGCAAAGGCCGGGAGGAAAGTTTAAAGTTTTAGTGAGTTATGTGCAACTGAACTTTGAGCGGCGAGCTTGCGTTGTTGTTGCTGCTGCCTCTGTTTCTTTGTTCCTTCCACTTTTTGACGCGAAGTTATGGGCCCTGCGTATTTCATAACTATTAATAATGATGAATTGATACCTCTATTTTTAATCTACCTCTTATAAAAAAAAAAAGATTGAGTTCTTACAAAAAGGTCGACCGTAAAATTTTTTACGATAATTATTCTAACGTACAACTGCATAAAAAGCAAAATAGGTATTTTTCAAAATTTAAAGTTTCAAGTAAAGTTTAAAAGTTCAAAAACGGTCATTTTTCACTTGTTTCTAGATTCGCAATCTCTGAGCCGCAGAAGAGAATCGTGCGATGCATGCATTGCAGCACGACCTTTAAAAGCAGACACAACTTTTTAAGCGCCATATTTTTTATAGATTCAAACGTCCTCGGCCTAACCTGAACTATTAAAAAAAATATTTCCTCCATCCCCGCTAATCCAATTTCGCCCGGCAGACTCTCGGCAGACAGGGGGGGTAAAGCGAGTTTTCGCCCAGTGCGTCGCGCAGCGATCGCTTTCCGATCTGGGGGAATATTCGCAAAAAAACAAGGCGAGACAGACAGACAGCCTCCAGTACTCTCCGACTCCGGCTGCAAGGCGTAGGAGGAGGCTCGAGGGACGAAGGTAGAAGGGACGCAGGAGAGTTAAATTAGTTTCCGGACGCAAAAGCTGCCTGCCTCTCTCGGTTTTCAGGACTAACCCGTATAATTCTAGAGAACGGCTCCATCAGGCCGAAAACCCATCTCCTCTCTTTTTCTAGCCTTTTGATGCTCTCGCGCTCCTCCCGGCGCAGATGTAACTACGCACTTTTCGAAAAACTTAGTCTGCAATACACGCGCCAGTCACTTTGAGGGCGACAGCTTTTTTTTTCTAAGGGCTTTTCACTGCGACTCGGCGGCGGCGTTTTTTCTTTTTTTTTTTTTTTTTTTTTCTTTTTTTGCAGACACTTTTAAAATGTGAAACTTTCAGCGGATATCATTAGTAAGTTGATATTTTTATTGCTTTTTCTGGTATTGCGGTGAAAATTACGCATGCAAAGCATACTTTCGCGTAGAATATATTTTGGGAACTAAAAATGCGATGGTCATAGTTAATCCTTGACGAAAAATTCTGCGCATTTAAAATTTCATTACATTTGCGTTCAGAGGTTCGAAAATCCGAAACATTTTGAAATTCAAAGTGAGTCGGCAAAACATCAAACAGCAGTATACACTTCGAAATTCTCAAATCCATTCCTTTTCCTTTCTCTTTATCGTCATCCCAACATCAAATCCCCATTCATATTCAACGCTTACACTTTGAAGCCGTTTGATTCCTTACTCCCCTCTGGTTCACCCTCTTTCGCTTGTCTTTGCTTCACCAGGCGTGCTTTCTCTCTATCGCTTCTTTGCATCTTTTTCTCCTCTTTTCCTCCCGGCAATTTTCTTCCCAGAAGAACGGCGACGCCTCAAGAAAGCGGGAGGGAGAGAGAGAGAGAGAGTTTGAGAAGTTAATTACTATCAGATAATTGCATTTACCGAGCTTGTCTGATTAATGAGGGCAGCACCGCGGAGGTGGTACGTTGAAAAGACTCTCAAAGGGAAACGAGCGAGCCCACGAGTCATTTGCGATTCACGCTTATATATACTATACTGTATATTATAGGGGGAGGACATATTTTTTTTTGGAGATTTTTGGAGTAATTGTCGATGCGGTGGTTCTAATTTCGGCTGCTTCAGCGAGACTTTGACATTTTAATTTGCCGAACAGAAAATCTGCTGTCAAATGTAAGAATTACTGAAGCTATAATAATTTAATTATCCGAAATTTAAAAATTATCATTTTTAGATTACAAGATCGTATAATAATGGGTTAGTATGACGAATCCAGTACAGTATTATCACTTTCGATCTGATTAAATTTTTATCAAAATACTTTTCCTAAAATTTCAAATTCTTTCACTGTAATTTACACTTAATACATTTGAATGCTCCTATTCGTCTCGGAAATGAGAACCCGCTCCAATTAAAGCAATCAAGATATCGTCGTCCCGAGATAAATAAAAGAGACTCGTGCAAAATTTAGCTCGTCAATTCCGCAGTTCGATCCGCGCTCTTCCAATATAATCGCGAGTTCGTATTATATATCCGGTAGGGATTTTGCACCTCTCTCCCCGCGTAGAGCGGATCATCCGCGGTCTCCGGAGAAATCGCCGCGGCGCGACTGCTTACGTGACTTGTCTCTCGCTCTCGCGGCGCGCCTCTCCCTGCCGCGAGCGCGCGAACGTCACGCCCCGGCTCGCGAATCTGCACTCGATTATACTCGAGCGCTTCGACTTTTGACGAGTTTCGCCGCAGCGCTGCGACCGCTGAAGCGCGACGGGGGCAGCCTTCGCCCGCGCGGGGAGAGGAAACTCGTTTTGATCCGGCGGCGCTCGGCGTTAGCAAGTATAATAGAGCTCCGGATCGGAACGATGATTTTATTTTTGGACGAGGTATTGCTGCTGTTGCAGCTTTGGATATAGTTTGATCTGTAAGAAATGAATTTGATAAAGTAAGCAGTAAAATAAAGTAAGATAATAAAACGCGCGACAATTGCACAATTATGGAGTCGATGTTTGCGAAAACCATTTTTACCGGGGACGGATGTTATAATTAAAATTAATCGAGAGGATCTTAATTCGAGGAATCCCTCCCATTGTACGAGAACAAAACCCGGGTAACAATGAGATCGCGCGTGCAACGCACGGAAAAACACACTGCCTGGCGCAGATAACGCGCGCGAATCTCAGCTCGCAATACGTCGAAAAGATCTACAACTGAAAAAGTAGCCCAACGCTCGTGCATATTACACAGTCCGGCTTTCTTTCTCTCGGTCCCTTCCTCCCCCCGCCGCCTGCTGCGTTAGCCGCGCGTCGCGCGGTTATAATAACGCGCGGTCGTCACGTGTAATTGCATTGCTCGCGGCGGGTCGCGACGCGGCAAAGATTCCATTACCGTTATATTAACGCGTCGTGAAGAAAGTAACGAGCGTAATCGCGAATTCCCTTACGAGAGACGCAGATTCCATTATCGTTGTTATTTGTCGTTGTTAACCGCGGGGAAAGACCGCCGCCGCCGCCGCCGCCGCCGCCGCTGAAACTGCCCTCGTGATTTATTCGAGCCGCTGCGCGCGGCGGCGCGCGTCGCCCCACAATGCGGGATTCGTTAAAGCCACTTAAAATAGTCCGAGGGAGAGAGAGAGAGAGAGAGGAGCGCTTTTCTCGCGATTTCCGGCTCGTCTGCATGTTAATCGCGTCGCGCGCGCCAGAGATAGAGTTGCGGAGAGGCGCCATCTCGCTGGGAGAACCACGTCATGCGCGAAGTTTACGCTGGACGAGATTCGCATACGCTCTCTCGCCGCGGCTAATCGCGGGGAATCGTATTTTCGTTTGAGAGTCGAATTATTTTCGGACGGGCAAAAATAAAAAACTGACGGTTCGGGGCGCGCGGCTTTATTTTAATGAAATTTTGGGCTTTCGACTTAATTCTGTTTGTTGAATGTAAATGGACTTGATTTTTATGCGAATCCTGCTGGGACTTTTTAATATTCACTTCAAAGGGAAGTCTTACCTTTCTGTGGATTTATTTAACGCGGTCAATTAACAATTTAAACAGGCGAATTATTACACGTCTATTCAATTGGTCTCTTGCATTAAGCAAAAAATGATATTTTGTAGAAAATAAGTGCTCTCCTTTTTGAGGATCACATTGCGGACCGGAGGATCAATAATAATAACGAATAGGAAAAGCGAAGCGAAATAAGAGTCGCATGGAAGCCAACCGCGTGGTTCGACATTCGAATGAAAGGCAATCTCTCCGGGTCATCGAGAAAACAAGCATTCGTAACCCAGTTCCCCGGAGAAGTTCAGCAATATTTCCAGTCACTTCTGGTCGGCAATCGATGTTGCTCAAATTCGCGACCGCGGAGATTTCCCGGCTCCTCTGGCTTTTCGTATTCATCGGGAAAACCCGGTCAGCTCAAGCGGCAGCGGCGCTCTCTCCCTCTGTGTCTCGTCCTCTGTATCCTTCCGCCGCTAATTAAGCAGCGGGCCAGGCGGCGCGTTTCGCCGGTATCGCGTCCGCAGTGGCTTTGCTCGACTTAATTTGAATTAGCGGGAACTTGGCGCGCTACCCTTTAATTTCGGCCTCGTTGACGAAACTATGCTCCGGAGACGCTCTGTGCTGTTTCCTCTGGCTTTGCATTCCTGAGTTTTGGCGATTGCTCCTTGCGCCGATGAAGGGGGAAAATATTTGAATCGCTACAGTGGTTAGGAAACTCGAGGCGACTATTAATTACTTCGGCTCTTGGGGTTTGCTTGAAAAGATTAAGTCTTCTGGATAGTTGCTACCAGCTATTTACTTATTTTTTTAAATTCCATTGTCTTCTCCGCGAATAACACTAAATTTAAAGATGGCTTGAAACACGTTTATATTCTTAATTTCGCGCTTCGGTACTAAAATAGTTTAAATTTTATACGGAAATAACGTTCCATAACGAAAATAATGGAAGGAAATGAAAGGTGTAAAAATTTATCTCGGTCAGCGCGAAAATACCAGGGCTAAAAATATCGATTTCTAATCTGCATTAACAAGCACTTCGGCCGGCGTATCCGTACAGAAATAGACAACCGAATGAAGGTAGGGGATAATAGTCGAGATCGAAAAATCGACTCTAGAAAGTTCTCGGCGGCGCATTTGCGCTTGTCGGCGTCGAGTGGATAATCACGTTCTTCCCCCGAAAGTTCGCCGCACTCCGGAACCGAAACGGCGGGCAGGCCGTGGGATCGAATTCGCATAGCGCCTGCTGTCGGGGTAGCCTTCTGCGGTTAAATGTGCCTCTCCCTCGCTCGCTGGGCTTAAGTACCCCTGCAGTAGTCGAGTCACGCGGAAGCGAGCGAGCGAGCGCGCGCGCGACAGTTTAGGACGTCGGAAGATGAGGCGCCCTCCTTCTCCACTCCCCCCCGTGTGTGCAGCGTGCCGCCGCCACCTGTGGACGCCGGTCGGAAGCAGATGGAGAGAGAGAGAGAGAGAGAGAGGCGCTGGAAATCGAGCGTCGCTCTCGCGAGAGGGATTGGATTGCGAGCGAGAGAGAAGTAATTTCGTTCGGACGCGATTGGAAACAAATTTGGGAGGATTAGAGGATGGGCTCTGCCCGCCGCTGCTTTCTTTTTTTGTTCTCTGCTTCGGGGAGGAGGGGGGAGGGGGCAGATTTTATTTCGATTTCGAGTACGCGCCCTGCGGATCGCCTGATCCGCATTTCAGCATTTGTCGCTGGACGGAATAAGTGTGCTTCATGCATTATTGATGCGCTGCATAAACATCCACTCGTGCTGCGTGTTACGCAAGACTGGATTATGGGTATCGAATTATTGTTAATGTGGCGAGCTATTTTGGAATATGCATAATTAAAAATTTGATTGACATGATAGCTTTCTATTCGCGGTGTATTGTTGTATAATTTTAAATGAAAGCCCTTGAAATTAAAATCTGAAATTAAAGGATTCGTAAGTGAAGTGGATCGAAGTGATTCGAAAGTGGGCATTGAACTTGGATCGAATTTTTCTGCAACCAATATTTACTAAACTAAAATCCATTATCAACTGGAAATCCATGATCATCCAACATTCAGATCATTGAATACAGATTCGAAGCATCAAATGCACGAATTGGGCAGCTTCAGAGTCAAGCTGCAAAATGGCTTTAGGGATTAACCCTTAATCCCATTCAGGACAATGTGATGCAAGACTGCGTGCGCGCGGCGGTCCAGTCTCAGTTTCGAAATTTCGAAGCGAAACATCATGAATTATGCGCAAGCGGCTCGCGTAAAATTTCCGAGGACGCAATTACGATATCTGTGCGTAATGTCAGTGCCGACAACGTGGGCACCACGTAAGAGGGAAGTAATGGCGTTTTAGCCGAGAGAGGATATCCTAATGTCGAGCCATTGTCCCGGAGCGACGGCGCGGTTCCACAGATCCAAAAGCTCGTCAACTCACCGGAAATTGTTAACGCCGCGGTCGTGGCTCCGCGTCGATATATATATGTGGCAGCGCCGATGGCACACGCCCTTCCTTCGAAAGCTGGCGCGCCGATACGGCCAGAGCCGCCTGCGATCGATCTGCGGTCGCCACCGACCTCGCGAAAGAGCGAAGGAGGAGGAGGATAGAGGGCTGCCGCTCGCTAAACCACTTTCGACCTACACGATTTTGTTCGGAGCATCCGTCCGTTTCTGTTCTCTCTCTCTCTCTCCCTTCGTATCCTAGTTTCCTCCATGTACGTGGTGCGATAGTAAATCACAATAATGATGGGTAATGAGTTACGACGGAAATGGACATCGGCTTTTCATCTAATTTTAGTGGAGTTATGCGCGCGCTCTCTGTGTCTCTTGAATATCTGCTGGACTAACGTTATCTCTGATGCGGGATTGAGTTACGATTTGCGCAAGCGTTATTTAAGTCGGTTTTTGGTTTAACTTTTTATTCGAATTAGGCCTAGTAAACATATCACTGATTATGGTAATGATTGTTGATAATACGCGGCCGATGTTTACTATAGATACGGAAGCTCTGTATAATTTGATAATAATTCACAATTTAATGAACGAAATTTAATATTTGCATAATTGCTGAAGCTGCACTGAATATGGCTAAAGTGCAGCATGCTTTTCTACGTTTATTAAAATTACAAGTGCAATCTATGCGATCTATTAAGTTAATTTTCACTATTTCAAGCAGCAGCAATTGAAAACCAGTTTGGTATGAATGTATTCAAAATATTCCAATCACTTTGGACCGTCTATTCAGAATGCCCAGCCAGGATTAATTCATAAATTTTTTCCTACCAAACGTTAATTTTAAAAAGAAAAAAAAAATTCAATTTAGGGTTCAGGTAGTTCAGGTCAGGAGAATTGTTAATAAAAAGAATAGCCAAAAATGAGCGCGATAAAGCTTTCCTCTCACTATGCAGTTCCTCAAATGGAATAAAGCGAAGATGGATAGCTGGAAGGAAGGGGCAGAAAAAAGTCGAGAAGAAGACGGGAAAGCAATTCGGCAGCCGCGACCATAAAATTCGTCCAAATAGGACGTCCTCTCCATACCTAAAAGTTAATCCTCTGCATCACGCGACGAGGTACCTCTTTCGGTAAATACGCGTATTTTTCATACATAACTTTAGCCAGCAATAACGCAAGAGAGTTAAATAAGTATCGAGAACAGCGTGACGAGGGGCCGGCCGAATAAAAGTATTTCATTGGCCTCTGCTAACGGAAAATGGAAAAGCGACAGACTCGCGCACAGAGGTGCAGGAAAAAGAGAGGCTATGAATACATTGCGAGGAAATACAGTTCGGATTAGGGTCGAGAGGGTTGAGGCACTTGAACGTAGACGCAGATTGAAATCTAGGCGGATAGCATTGGATCCCCCCCCGCTTCGCTCCCCCCCGCTTTCGCGTATACATCGTATTCTCGGTACTACCGCTGGCGACGTGCTTCCGTTTGCATCTGCGCCGCTGCAGGCCGGGGATATATACGCCGATGTGTTTACATTGGCCGGCATGGATATTACGATTCGATGGAATCGACGATTGGTCCGCGGGGAAATCGGCATTCAATTGTTCAATATCAACCGATAAACTGTCATGGTGCGCGCTGTAGCCAAAGCCGGCCGCGCGCCACCGGCGACGGCGTCGCCGTCGTCGTCGTCGTCATTCCGAGCTGCTGCACTCGCGCAAGCTAGGAAATCGTAGGTCATTTCTCCTATCTCTTCGGCTCTTCTGCGCCTGCAATTCCACAGAAATATTCCCATCATTACTGTACCGCTGGCTTTCGTACCGCTGGTAACTACTCCGTTCGAGATTTCCATTCCAGAATTTACCTCTACTTAAATTTCAATACGCAACCAATCGAATATGAGTGCTTTTATGAATTTCGAAAAATATGAAACCGATTGTATTAAACAAAAAATAGGATTTATTGATATTATTATGTAGACCGTTCAGTGTGCATTATTACTCGTAAGAGTGGTTCTTTTATGTCCTATTATTCCAGGTTTAAAATTGCAATTAATATCGGGAATGTTTATTTCTCTTTTTGAGGGTTAATTATCATGAAACCCTCTATGTGGGTTCATAAGCTTTCATCCAATTTGAAAACAAACAACTTTCTTGCATTTCCATATCAGAGGTGATTCATGATATCATCTACGTGAACACACATAATTATAGTGCACTACGAATTCAATTCATTTGTAGCCCATCTGCAACTAACGATCGTAAAATATTTCAAATTTATAAGCAATTACCTATTTATCCTGCACTTCTGTTCAGTAGAATGTATGCCATTATATATTTTGTATACATATAGAACCGAGATGAGACTTTTTTTTTTGTTTTCCGTTGATTGGGCTTCTCTCCAATGCATTTTCTAATCGTTGGAATTGTACGCTTTCTTTATGAATTATTGGATGCTCAAGAATCCCTATCACCAGAGAAACCAAAAAACAGTCTAATCTCGGCTCTAACAATAAGAGGGTAAAGAGTAATTCGCTAGAAACGGATGTATAATAACAGCATAAAGCCTCACTTGAACAACAGTAACGGAACTAAGCGCCTTGGGCTGGAAGGCAAGGCAGAAAGAGAGCACGAGGGAGAAAGGGTCCACCCACCCGACGACAGCTACGGCATCGCGGCGCCTTAGCTCGTACTTTCTCGTTTAAATCTCGTTTATGGCGAACCCGTTACTCTCGAGCCGTTGCCTTGTAACGCATATAAATACTCACACCGCTCGCGCATGCGCGCGCGGGTACTTAAGCAGCCCGGAAGGGAGTGAAGACAAGCTAATACGCAAAGACAGCCCGGCCTCGTTGCGCTATCTAGCACTGGTAATAAAAGGGCACGCCTCCATCTCTATCGCTGTGTAATCGCGGCGGTGCACACGAGGCGCGCTCATAACGGTGTATTTAGCTCGCGAAAACTTTCCCTATCATCAAATGCAATTCGTTCGCGAATAAGAAGATAAACCAGGACCTCGGGGAGATCGGCCTGAAAATTTCTTGCGTGTTTTTTTTTTTTTTTTTTTTTTTCGGGCTTCTCGCGCGGGAATTTGAGAGGTAGTTTACGGGCTCGGTTTACTGCGATAGCGTGATGAGAATTATCGGCTTGCCAGATTTTCATATCTCCCGGAGACGAACAGACACGGTGGGAGGTTAGGAATTAGAGCAGATGGTGAACTTTCAGAATTTTTCGGAGATTAGGGAGCTGGCACGCCGGGCTTTAAATTTACCTGAGCGCTTTTTATGCAAAGAAGGCAGGTTAATTTGAATAAAACGTTTGCTTTAATCGAGCCTTTCAGCGTTTACCGATAAAATGCGCCTGCCCTCTGTCGGTAATACGCGATCCATTGTAGTACCGAAAATTATGAAAGAGTTCATTATTAATGGAATAACATCGCGCTTTTAGAATTTTCCGGCCAAAGCAATTGTCGTGCGACTTGACGCAAACAGACTGAATTCACGAGAGCGCCGACGTTTGAATTACGGTTCAAACGAGCCCCCGACACGAAAATATTAACACTGAAAGGTAGGCGAGATATTTGTTTATCATAAGCAAACTCCAGTGCCAGCTTTATTCAAGGCTTCCGTCCCGAGATCTCGGAACGGAGCGAGAAAGAAGAAAGCGCGGGCGGGCTAGACGCAATCACACCAGATAAAGAAAGAACGAATACGCCCAGAAGAGAAACGTCTTAAATGGAGAAAGCGGAAGAGAGAGAGAGAGAGATAGTGGGAGTCGGAGCCCAGCCCCTCCAAGATAATTGTGTTTTCCAGACAGAAAATGCAGCGGCTCCAGACGGCGGAGGGAGAAGGACGCCGTGATAAAACGTTTATAGTCGCTGAGTTCGCTTCTTGCGCACCCTTTAGATTTCGCTCCTGCCTCTCTCTCTCTCTCTCTCTCTACTTTGTTTTACTACTCGCGCTCTTTTTCTCTGCAAACAGCGACGCCACCTGTCTCTCGGCACCTCGTACCATTTTTTTTCCCCCCACGGCCGTTCGAACTTGCGTGTGGAGAAAAGTGGGATGGCAAAACTTTTGACCCTAATGTTATTGCACCGGATTCGGAAGGAAGCGGAAGAATGGATTGACTTTTGCAATTGTCGTGATATATGTTTGCATACCGAGCGGCCGGAAGGGGAGAAAGAGGTTGCTACTTCCGCTTAAGTGAATGCTGGAAAATATGGTAATGAAAATAGGATTTTTGAAGGAATTCCCTTTTTTGAATTCAGAAAAGTGCTCGCGACGATCATTGATGTGCATTTACTACTTTATTCAGAGGCGAAAACAGAATTTCCGTTTACTTTTGGTTTCAGCTTCGCACAATTTTGATTCTCGTCTCTCGTACGATGACAAATCAAATCAAGTCAAATAAGATTTGCACGGTTTATTTGAAATTACATTTGTAAAATTAAACATGGCAGTTAAAAGTAATATTTTATTTGGAAAATCAAAGTAGAATTAAAAAGAGAATTCCCTGTAAAACAAACGATTACCTGAATCTTTCAGGTAACGCTGACACCAATTAAATAAAACAATAATTTGCACCTTGCGGCAAGTATCACCGCAGCGGCAGATTTCATTTGTCCAATTCCTTCAAGCGCACGAGTTCCGCGAAGCAATTTCCGCTGAAGAGTAACTCCGCCCGGAACTCGGGAGCCACGTTGCAGTGTCTCAAAGGTACCGGGGATCTCAATGTAGGGGAACAAAGAAGCGCGGAGGAACGAATCAAATTATTCGCGAGGAGCGCGCGTACGAGCGTTCAGCGTCAAAAACACGAGTATCACGCGTCGTGTTTATGCGTCGCGACGCTTTACATCGTCGCCCGCGAGAGAAAATTCGTGCGGCTGCATTTGTATTCATGGAAAACTGGCCGAGCTACACCTGCTTCCTACTTCTTCGTTCTTTTTTTTTTTTTTTTTTTATAGTGCATAAAAAAGGACCCCGCGCGCTTTTGCGCCGAACCGACGAAATCGATAAATCTCAGGGCGGGCGACCGGGAAAGAAAATTGCCGTTGTTAAGCTTATTTGCGGCTTTGGGGAATCGTTTCTCTCCCCCCCTTGTAAGTAGAGGCCGAAGGAATGGCCTGTTCGTTATTTGAATTGGAGAGACTGGAAATTAATTGTTTTTTTCCTTGATTGAGTTTGCCGTACAACGTATGGAGGCTTCGCGGGGGGTAATGAGTTTCCGATTGTTGTGCGCGCTTTTCTTGCCAGGGGGGAGTTCATTAATCGTTCGGGAGCAGACGGTTTGAAGCTCGTGCATTTATTAAAGAATTTTAAGCTATTATATAAATGGATAATAGGCTCCCGTAATTAAAAAGACTGTATTTTAATGGTCTTTTTTTAGTTCGCACCATTAAAGTTCTAAATAATGCTTAATACATAAAGGAACACCATTATTCAGTTCAACACGAAAATCATCTTGAAATACGATGAATAAAATATTTTCCAATATTACTGCAGCAAGCAGAGAGAGATATATAAAGCTTGCCGTCAGACCTTTCTGCTAATGGATACATTATAAAACACGAAGCAGAGACATTATTTTTGAGAAAAGAGTTTTTAAATACAATCATAAAAAAAAAATACATCTCTTATAAATAGTAATATTCCTCTTAAGTTACCCTCAGTCCGCGGTGTAATTTCCTTAATTACTCCGAGGATGGAACCCTCGGTTTTGGGGCGTCCGAGAGGGGCAGTGAGAAGGAAGAGTGGATTTCGTGATGCGCACTAAAATACTGTTTCGGACTAAAGGCCAGATAAGTGAATCTGAAAAGCTTTTTATTGAAGGAGTTAGGGGGAGGCGGAGGGTTTCGAGGAGTGGCCGCTCGCCCCGACCCCTTCTCACTTTCTCGTCCCGCGGCATTTGAAATATTTACGACTTCCGAGTGTCCGCCACGCGAAGAAAGTCTCGCCGAGATAACGATGTATGCGCTAACGAGAAACGATTTCCGCGTATCTCCGGCAAAATAAAATCTCGAGATAAAGGAATGGCTTCGCCACGCTTTTCGTTTGCGTTTGAGCTTTCGTTTTCCGAACGTATTATTACCTCGGATTCTTACTTTTTACAGCAATTAATTTTGTTATATAATTAATTTTAGGATTAGAGTAAATGAAAATATGCGCGCTTCGCCAAAAAAAAGTCATCCAAGTAGTAAAGATCGAAATTGGTCAGACGCAAATTTCGACGCTCCTGGTTTCAAGTGACTTTTTCTTTCGGCCAAGTTTTACCGGGGTTTTAGCGAAATTGCATATTGGGTAATTTTTAAGTATCATTAAAGGAGTCTGTTTTCATAAATAAAATCTTTGTTAAATTGAATTTTAATCTGCATCCTTAAAAAGTAACTCGGCTATCTCAACGCCTCGTCTAGCAGCCCGGGCAGACGCTCAGCGCCTTTAAAATTTCAATTTCAAGTGTCCCGCCTCGCGCGTATCGCATTAAATATGAGGAAGCTTTCTCCTCCCTTTAGCAGCGCATTAACATAAAGAAGAAAGTTACGGTCTCCGGGATTTCGCTTTATTGATAGGGGAGGCCGCAAGACAGCGGCGCCACTGTTTTTCGCGGATAAAAGAATAATAAAAAAATTTGCCATTCAAATGGCTCGAGCAAGAGAGAGAGAGAGAGAGAGAGAGAGAGAGAAGGAGAGAAAGAGGCGCGAGCAGAAGGGGCGGAGTGCCGTGACCGATTAAGTTAATGGGCCGCGAAGCGGACCGGCTATTTGCATGATAATTCACTTCCTGCGGCCCGCCGGAAGTTCGCGAAACAAAAATGTAGCCCGCACTTTTAATCCGCGGCGCCACCTCCTTCTTCCAGGAAGAATTACCGATTCCAGCGCGGGGCTTCTCTGTCTCGTTCCTTCCTCTGCTTCTTCTTCTTATTCGAGCTTTTTGCTTTGCCTCCTTTTTAGGGGAGGGGAAGAGGCGTGAAGGAATGTTTTCACGCTCGGCGTTCTTTTTAATTGCGCGTGGAAGTGAAATCGGCGTCCAGAATTGTATTAAATGCCGACGTAAATTTAAACTTCTTGTGGTAATTTAATCAGTATTTTTGCGTCTTATTTCCTGACTCGAACTGAAAAAATTCATAAATCTCTTAAGGTTATTACAAGTGTAGGGAATTAGTCATTTATCCTAAAAAAAAAAGTACATTCAAAGGAGGGTGAATAAAACGGTTTTTTAATGCTATACAATGATAAATAAAAATATTTTATTATTATGTACCTTTTATTATTGTTGAAAAATTTATATTCTTCTAAAAATACAACGAAAGCTGTCAGTCTAAAATTTTGTTACAAAAGCAAAGTCCATTAGTAATAAAAGCAACGTTACAATAAGCCAGCTACCACTTTTGTATTCCCCGGCTTTTTAAACCACTCTGAAAAAAAGCGCTTCCAAGTACGAAATCACACAACAGAGCCGAAAAAAAAGGTAGCACACCTACAAGCATGGGATGCTCTCCATTGAAGCATAGCTCATTGTAGTTTCTCGACACCTTGGAAAAATGACAAATCGCGAATGGAGTCTTCCGTGGGCTTTTCATCCCCGCGAATCCGCGTCAGCGACTCCGCGGCGGAACAACAACGGCTCGCGCTGCAAAAACAGCGAGCGAGAAGAAATCAGAGAAAAGAAATATACAGAGGAAGTGACGCCGCGGACGGAGAGTCGAGAGAGAGAGAGAGAGAGAGAGAGAGAGAAAAAAGGGCGACGGAACGCCGCACAATTGGCAATTCTCCCCGTGCGGGAGAGCGAAAAAGTAAATCCCGGAGGGCGACGAAGGGCGAGGAAGAAGAAGGTGCCGCTGATTCCTTTGATATCGCGAGTTATTGTCGGAGCGTGTGTATCCATCAACTCCGGGAGCACACAGCGCCAGGCGAAACGAAGACGCCGAGATTTCTCGCTCCCTTTCGAGTCTCGTATTGCGTTTCTGGATAAACGAGAGAAACACAGAGGCGCCTTTCGCGCGCCCCGAATATTTGTTAGACGTCAGTGCTACTGCAACTTCTAGCGAGAACCTTTTCTGATTCCGGATCGAGAGAAAGAGAGCGAGAGAGCGAAGGCGAATTTCGCCCCCGTTTTCTCTTTTCGCGCTCTGTTGAAATGCATTACGTATTTTGTATGATTCGAGCTCGCTTTTCGTCGAGTCGTTGTTCTTAGAGTAAATTGTCTAAAATATCGTTTCTAGAAAATAACAGGAGAGCGAATGGTTTGTCGGCGAGTTGCGGATTTTGTTAACTTTTTTATGAAACTACCGAAGTAGCAATTCACGGATTTTCAGATTGTCAACATTTTTCAGTGGACCAAACGTCTTAAAATAGTATTTTACCTTCGTTGAAAGAGTCAAACGAGTAAAATGTCGGTTCACTTGATCAAAAATTGAATATACCAGTATAAAAACAGTACATCAATCTATGATTAATTTATTAAATTTTTTTAAGTTGCATTTCAAGAAGACAGTTTTACACTACAGGTGTACCCTCGCAAAGGTTCTTTTCGAAGAGTCGTTAATGCGGGCAAAAGAAGATGACGCGCTTAGCTTCGAAAACGAAAAAGGTTTTCGGTGATTAGCTAACGAAAAAAGGTCGAAATCCCTGAAAATCTCCAATAAGTACTACTTCTCAAGGATTTCCGGGAAAACATCGTGGCTTTCACTCGGCGCGGTACCGGGCAAACCCGCTTAATTTAACTCCAGGCAGCTTTTAGAGGGGGCAAAAAATGCCGAAATCTCGGCGGCTGGAAGCCACATGAATAACGCTCGACTCGCAGCAAATAAAGGCCGCCGATGGCTGGCAAACGCCGTCCACAGTGGCTTCCTAATTCTTGGGCACTGCAGCGTCCCGACGAGTGTGGGAGGAATGGCATCGACCAAGTGGATGAAAAAGGGAGAGGCGAGCCGCTAAGGGCACTCGAGCGTTTCTCTAACCCGCGAGAGCATCGCCTTTCGATATTCCATAAAAGAGCATCGGGATTCGATTCAAGAAGCCAGAAAATAAGCTTCGACCACTGAATTTCGAGGCTCGAATGTCAATTTCCAGGGCCGCCGAGAAAAGACGAGAGGAGGGACGAGGGAGCGGGGCTAAAATCCCTTATAGCGATCGAATTTCACTTTTTGCGACTCCGCGAAAATTGGCGCACTTGTCAAAGGGATTTTCGGCAACCGAGCGACACTGTTTCGCGCGAGGCTCACTTGTATCCGTAAGTCCTTCTGTATATTTTACTCCTCCTGGGTAGGGTATTTTTTTGCGCAGAATAAATGCCTTGTATTTTCCGTTCTCGAGGCCTCTTTTCCCCCCGACGCTCGTTTGAAGAGCGCGAAAACGCCAGTATTTTCCTTGAATTTGAATTGAAAAATATTTTTCAAATGCGAATAAATATTAAACTGCTGCTCTCTCTTCATAATTTATGCGGTTAAACATTCTGCGCTTACTTTGCAGATTCCTTTCTTCGTAGTTAGGGAGCTTGAAGTTTTTTTTTTTTTTAAATTGGCTCGACTTAAGAATTTAGTAATCTAAAATCTGTAAGTTACATACTTGAATAGTTGTTGTTTTCTTTTTGGAAAAATTATGGTTTGGCTAATTACTAAAAATGAAAACTGTTTATTTAACAGAGAATTGAGAAGTTGTTCAAAAGAAAGTGTCTGTGCTTACACGTAGTTTAAAAAAAATAAAACAAGACTATCTTGTCGTTATTCTATTAGGCCATACGACATATAGTGCGCAATTTACCGGCAAATGGTTTGAAAACGCTCGCAAAGGAAAAGTAGGTGATTAGTTCGAGAGAGAAAAAAAGGCTCGGCGCGTTCGCGAGAGTTTAAATTTCGACACAACCGAGAAGAGCGTAAACGCACAATGGCCTCGAGGCCGCTCTGTACTTTCGAATAGCCCGTAATTACGAATGCTAAAAGCTTTTTAAAAGGCTCCGCGTGTAAACCTTTTTTCTCGTCGCAGTTGTCGAATGTGTAAAGAGGATTTTTTGGGAGGAAAACACGCCAGATTGAGTTAAAAAATTGCTCCCCGCCCATTTCGTGCTTTTTTGTTTAATGAATTGACGTCCGCACTCTTGCCAGACAAAATATTGTATTATTTCTAGTAAGAAACTTGAGATAAAATACAACGATAAATTAACATTTCTAAATGATGTAAAAAGTATTATTCTTATCTTGATAATATTTCCAATTTTTTGCATACAATACACAATTTATAATAGTTAGTTTATTAGTAATTTTGTTTTCCTTACGAAAATGCTTGAAATGTTGACGATCAGTTTTAGTAGAACTAAATTTAGCATTTTTCATGACGGTATTTTATCGAAAGTATGCATTAAATAATAATTAACGATGTGCAAGCTCACGATTGGTTTATTGGATTTTCGAAATTGCTGCTTTTGCAGCTGTAAACGCCTCTGTCGATGACGCTATAAACGACAGAAATCTAATTAGCGATTAATTTTCCATTAATGAGAACAATGCAATAGCATTTGACTGCCCCAAAAATAGTAATCGACGGTGATTCAGCAATTGTTATTGCGTCGTTTCGCTTTGTTTAAAAAAACAGAAGTTACTGCCTGACCATAATCACTCTATACTACTGAAAACAAATATTTTCATGGAGCTTTTAGTTTTACGTACAATAAGTATACTTGTTTTATAACTTTTGATAAAAGCAGTAAACTTTTGTTAAAGAAAAATTACAAGAAGTTAATTAAACCTTCAAACGTAAATCTCTGACAGTAAAAGTCCCAATCAACTCCCGTCACGTCGGAAAATCTGATAACTGAACAAAGGAAAGTTCTCCGACATTTATCTCATTATCGATAAATATTACGCCAATTTGTTACACCGGCTTAATTGTCAAAAGGCGCAAACGCGCGAAGAAAAGGCGAAAAACGTCGAGCCTGCGATTAAGAGGGGGCAAAAGGGCAAAGGGCGAAAGTAAAACAAAGCGGAGCCTGGCTTTTTCTATTTCGCCGGTGTCGCTCGAGCCCTCATCAAGAGGCAACTCCAGAAAAGAATGCTCTTTCCTCCGAAAGAATCGCTCATCGGGGAAACAAAGACGGAATGACTGTCAAAGTCAAAACATCCGGCGCAACGCCAGGCCACTTCAGCTTTTCCAGTTGCTCTAACCGGCTCCTAATAAACGCGCGGCGTTCGATTCGCACCACAAAGTAGCCCGCAAACGGGAAACTGCCAGCGACACGGTCGTTGCACACTCCGATTGGCTGCCGCTCTCCCTCCCCACTTCTCGCCCTTGTGTACATTCTATTTATTCTGAAAGTGGGTGGAGTATACGGGAGGAACCCTCGTTCGAAATCGTCTTTTTTTTTTATTTATTTATTGTTAGCTTCTTTATTTGTCGCCGCAACTGAAAACTTTCGAGCTGCAGAACGAAATAAAAAACAGAGGGCGTTTCGCCGAAAAACCGTTCAGTTTAATATTTTTCTTTCGCTTTGTAGCCCCGAAGTTCTGCCTCGAAATTTTTCGGCGGGAGACGGCTGCGCGTACATGCAAGTTTTTATTTCGCGCCCGCGTTTTTTTTTTGTATATGTAAACTCATGTTTCGCGTGTAGGAACGAAAAAATCTCTTTCGCGATAGGAAACTAAAAGTTTTACGCGATTGTAAAATAAAAAAATTTTCCTCCCGATACATAAGCTTAGTAAAATATTGCTTCGATTTTTGATGCCCAGGGAAATCGCATTACAGAACTTAAATTGAATTTTTTGTTGGAGAAAGGCTAGACAATTTTCAAAAGCCTTCTGTGCAAAGAATTTTCAAGCGCATAGTTTTACAGAGAACTGGTCTTGAATAAGAATGATATTCAAATGAAAAACCCAACGCGGTGCCCTTTAATTATGTAAAAAACGGTTTCAGTTTCATAATGTTAAAAAATTCACATTTGACTGAAGAAACTTATAATTTTGAAAAGCGAAATAAATATGTTTTTAGCAAACAAAAGAGCAAATACAAAACAATAAAAAAACAACAAAAAGAACAAAAGATGCCTGCACTGATTATTCTGTTGCAAAACTATTTTTCTAAAAAGCAGAAGTTCTTAATTACGTTCACATAATTATTTACATTACATTTTTCTTCGGGCATTTTATATTTTACTAATGACACTGCAAGAGATGAATTAGGTTATACATATTTACTTTTGTTTAGACTTTTAAATTAATTTAATTTACGCAAATAATAAAAGAATGCATCTCTCAAAGCTTCCGGTCCAACTTGGTTAATTTTTTAAAACTCCGACCATCGACAGCAGAGTACAGATAATTTTTTCAAAATGATCCTCCCAAGCTCGCATTGTCTCTTCTCGCTCTTCCGCGTACCGTACTTCACATTTCGACGCGCTCCGGGACTCAGATACGCCGACAAATCAAGTCCTAATCACGTGACAGCATCGCTCGGCTAGCTTCCGCTGGCACAATGACAACCCGTGGGATAGTCCCCGCGGTGGTGAAGGGGGGGTAGGGGGGGGGGGGGGCAGAGCCAGAACACACAAAATCGAGATACATAAAATGGCGCGGACGGACGAGAGAGTCACAGTGTAATGAAGCGGCAGGATGGAGCGAGAGCGAAACTGGATATCGAGGCTGCCGCCGCCGCTGGGTGGGAGCTCGTAAATGGCGAAACTGCCGACGGTGTGCGGGCGTCGAGTCAATTCAATCAATTGACCCTCCGCGTGCCGGGCGAGCGTCTCTCTCTCTCTCTCTTGTGTGTGTGTGTGTGCGTCCGAGCTATTTGCATTTACTGCGTCCCCCCGGCGTGCCTCCGACAAAACACCGCAACAGACGAGCCGGAAATTAATGTGTTAGCTTGCTAATTGCTAATTAAAAACACTATACGCCGGGGCTGCTCTCCTACCTCGTCATCCGATTCGGGGGGGCTCTGCGTGCGTGTCCAGAAGAAGCGGGCCTTATCTTTTATCGGCCGCCTTTTTTTCTCACTTGTCCACTTTTTATTACGCCCGCAAGTTTGATTTACAGTCTCTCTCTCTCTTTTGGGTCAAAGGGGACGCGTGTTGCGCGTAAAACGTAAATAGAGGTCCGCGAAAGAGAAAATTACGGTGGGACGGACTTTCTCGAGCGTCCAAAAACGGCAAACTATTATTTTATGGAAAATGTACTTTAAATACCCGTTACACGGTGGAAAAACAAAAAATGTTATACAGCATTCTATCGTTGGTTAAAAGCACTCGAATAAATTAAATAAATTACCAAACACTTTGAATGCTTTAAATACTTTACTTAATAAAATAATACAATTATATGTATACATTTCTGAAATTACGTCTCTTTAACAGAAGTATTACTATATCAAATTATTAATATAAATATTGTTAAATATCGTTATGTTCACTCATTACACATTCCTTAAACTAAATACATGTGCAAAACATATCTTAAACATCTCAAAGGATCCTTCAAAATGGAAAAGCATATTTGCCGATTAAAAGTTTAAGATCCTATTTAGTATCTTCATTCCAGCTTCCATTATACTTACCTCGAGAGAGAGGTTTTTACCATAAGCTTCGCATAAAAAATTAACCGCACGTAAGGTTAAATCTTCCGGCCGTCGCAGCGAATAAAAGCTGAGAAAACAAAGCAGCGAAAGAAGAGGAAGACGCAGCGGGCGAATCGGCGGGCAATCGGTTTAAGTATCGGCGGCTCTTAATCCTTGGGAGGCTTCTGAATGTTCGATGGCGCGAGCGCAGATAGTTGGCAAAGCCTTACGGCGGTCTATATATCTCTTCTCCCGGCCGGCGCGTTGTACCGATCGAACGGATCGATGCGTGGAGGCCATTGTTTTCCTGAAGCACTGCGCCCCGGTACTTTATAAGTGTTTCCAATTCGATTACCGTCGTTCCTGGGAATTGGTCGTTACCTAACTTGAACCCCCAGAAAAGTAAGGGAAGGAATGCCTTTTTCCCCCTTTCGGGTCGTGCATTTAAATACAAATTAGAATTTCATTACGAAGATACAAAAATATTAGAAAATAATATTTTTTCAATTATTTTCAATTCCGAAGCTTTCGTACGGCTTTATTTACTCCCACGGTCAGTTTCCGAAATCTGCCTTTTATTTGCCGGTCCCGTTGACGAGTCTGAAAAAAAAAAAAAAAAAAACGAGTCCGTCGCGAGAATTTCCTGTGCGGCGGCTTCCGAAATTGGCCGCGTCGCGCCGTAAAATACAAATAAAGGCAGATTATGCAATCGCCGAGGAAAATTGCGTCGAGCCAAAATGCAAAGCGCCGCAGCTGCCTCGTTATTTTCGCTCGCGGGCACTAAATGAAAATTTGCCCTTTACAAACAGACTATGCGAGAGTTTCATTCATCTCGCGCTCGCGTCGTAAAATAAAAAAGAAATCGAGCTTAAGAAACGAGGAAAAATCGCGCCAGCCAAATTGACATCAACGGAGGGTGAGGAGCCAGGGAGTGGAGGGGGGACTGGATTAGCGATGAAAAGCTCGCCGCGGTTTTCGAATAGTTCGACGAAATAGATACAAGCCGGGTCGCTCGGTGAGTAAAGCTTGCGACCCGTTGATAAACTATCAGAGAACTGCACCGGTTATAACCGTGCAGTTCCCCGATAGACTCTGTTTTACAGTTTATTTTTAGAATAAAAGGCTCGATAGATTTCTTTTCGTAGAAATTTTATTTTTTATTGCAGTTTTAAATAAATTTCTATTTTTAAAAAACAGTGTACGACATCAGTATTGCTTAACTCACGTATAGAATCATAAACGTAATCGACGTAACAACTCCATCTTGCAAAGAAATAATACCAACATCCGCTTGAGCAAAGCGTCACCAACAGCGATGTATCAAAACGTACACCTCATCTAACCTGGCATTTCTCCTGCGACCAACACGGCCCCCACGATTTTCCGTTCCATGAAATTTCCAAGAATATTTTTATTTCGCGACCGTCGCCGCGTGATTGAATGCAGAGGACGGTATTATTATTCTTCTCGGGCGAGCCGAACAAATTCGAAAAAACGTTCGCGGACATTCGTTCGGTCAAGGCACTCGCTTGAAACAAAGCCGAAAACCCTCGTGATCTACGATTGGATATATATATAAGAGGGCAGCGAGATATCGGGATCGGAGCGTTCTGCCCGATTTCGCCGCTGGTCGAGGGCCGAGCGTCATCGATGATGTCGTTAATCATCGCATCCGCGCCTTTCCATTTGTCAGGAGGAAAATGCCTTGGTATTCTTTACGTTTAATCGAGCGTTCCTTTGGGGTTTACCGAATTGACTTGAGCCATATTTGTTCGGAGGCTTAACCCCTTAATTCAAGCGTAAGTTACATTTCATTCTAATGTACGAAGTCTTATTATTTAGGTTACAAAAGTGTTGTTCGTAACTCTACTTCGGTACGCATATCATTTTTTAATTATAACAATCGGGTGTAAATTCACTACTATTTTGGGTTTCCGAAGTTCAGCTGTCAAAGATTTAATATCGATACAGCAAATTAATTTTCAAGTTTCACAAGAAAACAAACGTTTATTATTTGCGCAACCTTATTATTTCGTGCAATTCCGGGGTGATCGGGAAAAGACGACAACGGCGTCGAGCTTGTCGACGTCTAAGAAAGGCATCTCTCCCGAGTTTTTTCTCTCCTACGGGAGGAACAGGCGATTTATCTTACGGGCGGATATGGAGTTCTTGTTTAATGTCTTTTTCGCTCTCCCGAAGTCGAAGGGGGAGCGAGGGAAGGCTTCGTTTACCGCGCCGAAAAGACCGGAGGAGCGACCCGATACAAGCCTTGTTTTTCTTCCTTCAAGGAGCAACCGTTTCCTGCCTCGTTCGTTCCTTCGCTCGTTCGCTCGCTCACTCTCCATTAAAACGCCGCCGGGCTAAAGATCTGTAAAATCATAAATTACGCGAGCTCGACTTGACGCGTCATTTAGAAACGTCGAAAGTGTGGCAAGGCGATTTATGTCGTCATTTTTATTGAAAATTCCGCCGTTGAGTCGTTCGTATACCTGATTATCTGATGGAATGGGTTATTATGCATTTGCTTTTCTTAATTGCATCTTTTAGTACTGTTTTTTTTTATATAAAGTTCTATTATTTTTCAACTTGTATTCCCTGGTAGAGATTTCAATCTATAAAATGGCCATGAAAAATGGCCAGTTTTCAGGTCTAAATGTAACGTTTTTTGAAGTAGTTATTGACCATGTTGAAGTATGAACATAACCTCACATATTTTTATTACACGTCAGTCTCCGTTCTCAGTTATTCAGTAATGTAGTAAAAAACATCTAAATGCTATGGATAGCTTATATAAATGCAAAGAAGTAG
>UCOM01001522.1:0-39780 GCA_900474385.1 Ormyrus pomaceus
GGGGGGGGGGGGGGGGGGGGGCTTATGTTGGATGGGGAATCGGGCCGGGAAGTAGTAATTATGTGTTTTTTGCTAAGCCGAGAGATTTCGAGCTTGATGAGATGCCCCAGGAAAGCGAATGGAACTGCTTTAACGCGCTCCTCCCTGTGGGATAATGTTGCATTGGATTTTTAAAAAGCGCAATTTGAGGGAAAAAATTGAGTTTGGGCTGTCGAGTTATTTAGGAAAAGTTGGAGCGTTAATGATGCGAAAATCGTGCATTTCGAGCTTAAAAAGTGGGCACTTTTATTCATAAAGCACACTCAATGACGGTTAAAATTCATAGGCAAATAACAAACTTTTAAACTCCGCTCCGTGTAATTGAATTCCTTTCGGAAAAGTAGTTTTGCAGAAATTTTGTTTCTGTTTTTCTTTTGTTCGCATCCATTATGTTCGGGGGCACCGTTGACATTTTTTAAATTGCTTGTCACGTCGTGCAGAGCATTTCGTGATAAAACAATTTTCACGCCATTTGTCTCACGTTAGAATCCACTGGCTCTCCTTTTCAAAAGATAAATAAATTTTCGGAACGATGCGTAAAGTTATTTCGAAATGCACTCTGCCCCCGTGCATTTGTCACGGACCTTAAATGCTTTCGATGAATAAAAAAGTTAGATATTTCAGATATAAGGTACGAAAATCCAGGAGTATATTGTCGAAAAATATCTCTGCGACGGTGGTAAAACTATTTCATGCATTTTAAATGAGAGAAAGTAAAATGGACCTTAAAACAAGAACCGAAACGATCTAATCTCCCTCATTACTCTTCTCTCCCACCCGGCCTCGGCCGTTCCGCGAAAAACAGAGTCTGTAACTCCCGTTCTTTTTGTTTTGCAGCCGCTATATAATTGCCGAGCAGTCGTTTAGCTTCTCGCGGCGGCCGATACCCGCTAAATTCCCTCTCTTTTTCGCTCCGCGTCCGAAAATTCGTTTCTAATTAAAAAAAAAAAGAAGAGAAGACAAAGAGAGGAAAGCGAGGCAGTGGCGCGGAGCTAATCAGTTTTGCATTTTCCATGCGGAAGTGGAGAGAACTGCTTCTGGGCGTCGCCGCAATATTTTCCGCATATTCCGCTTTTGTGTTTCTCCTCTTTCCCGGGCCGACGTTCCTCGCGGGACCAAATAAGCGCTGCTAATTTCTCATGCTCGCGGAGCCGTTAGCCTTTACAGAGCGGCTGCAGCGGCTGTCCGAAGCCGAAGGTAGAGAGATACGGACGAACGGTATAAGCGAGGCAGGGGATGGGTGATAAAGCCTGAAAAGAGGGGAAAAGAACCCGGTGGATGCTCGGGCGTATTTTATTATGGCTTTAAAATGAATAAATATGCATTTAAAATTTGAGGAGTTTAAATGCAGGAAATTTACATAAATGCATGAATTTTTCGGCTATTTGGAAAAAATTTTTATGACGGTCACTCGGTTAAGTATTTCTTAGCGCTGCAGTAAACTTTCATTTTATGCTTTTAGATATTTTTAGCTAGAATATCATTATAAAAAAACTGCGCGATTAAAGCAATTCTTCGCACAATTTATCTTAATTCAAAGAAATAGACGCAATTTAATTTGCGAATTTTGTTTTTACCAAAAATTGGTTACAATTTCGAACAACGCTGAAGCAACCCAGTCTGACGTTTCGAAATATCAAAGCCTCTTGTTGCGCCCCCCAAGAAGCTGCGTCTCGTCGTGCAGGTAATTTGCTTGCGCCTCTCGAAAATTCTAAAAAGCAAAGGAGCACGCCAGAAGAAGCGAAGGAGAGAAGCCGCGGCAAAGAAGAGGAGAGAGAGAGAGAGAGACGAGGTAAGAAAGCAAAGGCACGCACGGATAAAGATATGCCGAGTGAGTGAATGCAAGCGCGAGGGAGAAGGCCCGGGAGTAAGCAAGAGTCGAGGAGAGATTTACCTCTAAACTACCCGCTTATTCGCTTTCTCTCTCGGCGGGAAAGTCTCGCGCCTTTGTGCCGCTGCCGTCGAGCCTTTTGAATTTACGTCGACGAGAAATTTATACGAAAACTTGACAATGCTTGCTCGGCTGGACTTCGCCCGGTTTATACTCTCTCTCTCCCTTCGCCTCTCGTCGTTGTTTTCTCTCGCTCCCTCCCGCGCGCGCGCGCTATCTCCTCTCGCGTTTTTCTACTCTTTTATCGTTCCCGCCACCGACCGCGCCGCTGCTTTTTTCTTTTTTTTCTTCTCGTCGCGCACTCTCTTGCGTCATCTTTCTTGCGGTCTCTGCTCGTGTATCTCTTAGGGGTCTTCCTTTCCACTTTTTATCCGACTCTCTTTCTCGCGGGGCTGCATTTTTTCCGTCTTGTGCTTTTAATGAGAGTTTTCGAGGGAGGATTTCGCCTGGTATTTCACGCTTATCCATATCTGATGCTTCTTGATCCCGTATAAGATGTATGTATTTTGGTGAAATTTAGGTTGCGATAACAAACAATGTCTAATGAAAATCTCTGGGTATTTTGATATATTTTTGCTAGCGTGTGTATATTTGTATTGTATAAATATGTACACATTTGCAAGATGCGTAAGATTCAGAATTATTAATGGGTATTAAAAATACGCCGTTAAAATAATTTATAATTGAATTCGAATCATTTTCTGCAATGAGGGGAAAACGTTGTTTATAAAACAAACATATTTCTCGTTCAAAATAAATACCTTAACGTGGTGATTATATATACTTGCTAGTATTTTATTGAGGTTTTTACACATTTTCAATTTACATTGAGTGATCTCTTGAAAATTCAAATTTAAAAGTGTTTACAGAGCTGCCTGAATTCAAATACAAAATGCATGAAAATGGATGGAAAGTTGGCAAATTTTCCTGTATTTGGAGAAAATAATTAAAGTATATTTTGCATCTGTATTTACATTTTCTGACTATAAAACCGTAAGCGAAGCATAAATTCTCAATTCTTCGGGGTGAAAGACTTCTTTGATTTCTCTCGTGAACATTTTTACCAGCCGCAATGAAAATTCCTGCTTATTTCGATAAAAATTAAATTCAAACCATCATCAGTCGTGAATTTTAAGCGTAAAAAAGCGCAGTATCCGTCTGAATATATATCGCAACGCAGCAACGCTTCTGAAGCTATTTATCGGCTTCCTATTATCGGCTTCCTTTCAGCCCTCTAAGCATACTCTTTAACGCTTCGCATATTATCTCCCGATTCTCCTTACGCCTTTGTCTCGTCAGTCTGGAGCTCGCTCGTTTATCACCTCCATTTCTCAATTTCCTCGTTACACCTCTGTCGCTCGCCCGTTGGAATTCCTTCGGAATCACTCGGCTGTGTTACTCCTCTGTGCAGTCCGAGAGAGAGAGAGAGAGAGGGAGAGAGACATTTCTCTTACTCGATTTTTTTTTCGCGCTCTACATGTCTACACGGAGCCGCGCGTACGCCGTTATCGCCTTTTCGCTTCTTTTGTTCGGCGTCGCACACTGCACTGCGGCGGCGGCGGCGGGCGGCGGCGGCGGCAGCGGCGCTTACGTGTTCCTTTGCACTTTATTCCGTCAGAAGCCTTATTTTTCTCTCTTTCGCTCTGGCTTTCCCTCCATTTTAAAGCTTTTATCTTTGCGCGAAGGTAGGCAAGCCGATGCGCTCGGCCCGAGCGCGCGCATTTCGTACTCTCGAGGATCGCAATATGGAACTCGTTTTCCGCCCTGAAGGATGCGGGAATTTCGGAACGACGCGGTAAATACGCCGCGAGTCGTTACAATATCACTTTCTCTTTCTATTTCAAACGGATTTTAATTAGAAACGAGCCGCTGTGTGCTCGCGAAGTACGCGGAACACGAGAAGGGTTTAATTACTTTCCAAAAAGTACCGCTCCAAATTGAAAGCTGTATGATTTTTTGGTAAAAGTAAGTCAAAGTACTGCACTTCGCGGGAAGGTTGTTATTAACGCGTGAAGGTGAGCGTTCGGAGAATGGGATTTTCAATTGACTGCTCGAAAAAGCAGGTTCACGATAATTGCCGGCTTAATATGCAAAGGATAATAAACAGCGAGGAAAAATTAATGAACGGAAATGCGTGCACTAATGAGTTGAAAGATCTGCAAGTATAATTGGGTTAAGGCATATTTATGTAATATTAACTCGCTTTACAACCCAGACTCGTAAAATAAATTTCGAAATTAATTTTCCAGGATATTTGGAAACTTTAAAAATATGTTATATATATATAAATTTTCAATAATTCCGGAATAATTAGAGTGGTTCATGTATAATTTATCTCGCTCAAAATTTGCACGATTATTTTTACCTTATTGGGTGCAAATTAATCCAATTTCCTCAAATAATATCGATATAAATGCACAGCAAATAACGATGTGCATCCTATCAAGGTAAAGAACAACTGCATGAGTATTTTCGTAATTCAGAAGATTAATAAACTTTTTTTCGGTATTACTTTTATCTTATTTAACTTAACTTTAATCATTGTAATGAACCCTTCTAACATGTATACTACAATGGGAAATAGATTTTTATCATTACGCACAGCGACTGCTGGCTTTGAGTTCCGCTCGTTTCCAGAATCGACTAAGAACCGTAAATCAATGTCGTCACTCGTTTCGAATCTAACGTCGACGGCCTTCACGGGAGGGCTAATCGAAAAAGGGAAAGAAAAAGGTATTTTTCTAAGTCGAAATAACTGCTTTTCTAAGATAAGTGACGTTTACTTAATACGACGAAAAATAAGACTTAATGCTTATTTCCGAGATGCGAATAAATATTAATCAAAGTAATTTGGTGGATTCGCAAAAAAAAAATGTATAAACGATGAAAACGCGAAGATGTTTGTGCAAGTAGTTGAACAATAATGTAAACGATAAATAATATACATTGCTTAAAAATGTATTATTACATTGTGCAATATGTTTTATTATATATTCTGAACGTTTTAAGCATACAAAATGAAAATTAATTCTCATGCATTTCGACTAAAATTATTTTAGCTTTAAAAAGCATAAAAATAATATAATTTTTATACTACATCCCAAATACAAATATTCATCATCCATAATTTAATTTTTTAAAGTCCTTTATTTACAATAAACGGTACAAAATTTATTTTACCGCTAAAAGACAATATAATATATTATAATTTCATCACTCTATTTATTTACATAAAAATCTTTCTTTTTCGGCAGAAACAATTGATATAAAGTTTTTACTACATATCGTTTTATGAAATTTGATACGTCTTTTACATTCCATTTCTATGTACATTAATTACTGGTACTTTATTAGTCATGTTGAAAGGTAATAAACAATAAACTAATTACCTATTTATCGATTACATATTACAGTTTGAATCAACGTGAAACTCTAAAGCAATCGCTTTTCAACCTGCCTGTAACGAACCTGATCAATATATAACATGAATGATGCATGACGTTAATGGCAGTGTTGCATTAGCAGTGCCGTCACTGCAGCTGTTTAGCCAAAATACTCCGGGCGTAGCGCCTCGCCATAAAAAATTCATTCGTCCAAACCCGTCAAAGTCCCCTCATTATCGTCTTTGTGCGAATTGAAAGTCGGAGAACAGGCGTCGGGAGAAAGCGGCAGAAGACGTTGGACGAAATAAAAAGCCTCGGGAGAGCGAAGAGAGAAGAAAGAGGAGCTAAAAACCCGGATCAGCGAGCGGGAAGGCGAAGGGCAAGGTGGACTGGCCTGGGTTATAGCCTCGTCGTTTGCGGCGGCGGCGGCGGCGGCCCATGAATGAAAAGCCGTTGAGTGAAGTCTTTGTGTAAGGCGAAAGGTGTAATATTCATTGGGGAAAAGGAAAGGAGAGGAAAGTGTCGGCGACGTAGACGATGACGCGACGACGCACTTTCCCCCTTGCCGAGGGCTGCCGTTCCCTGACGCTGCTGGCGGAGCTATGGTTATTACCGGTAAATAATTTAGCGCCCGTCTAACTCTGTCTCTCGCCGGTGAGTTCGAACCTTTCACCTTCACGCAGAGGGAGGGTGACGAAAAGCGCGAGGCAACTACAGCGAAACCTGTACGGGAGGCAAAAATTCCTTGCTAAAAGTAAGAAAAATTAATGAGGGAATTGATTTTGGGAATTGGGGGAACGTTGCTTTGTGGGAAGGTCTGAAAGAAGGGCGGAAATGGGTTGGAAAAAAATTTAAGTAGAAAAGTATGAGTTTAGTCAGACGCATAAAGATGTACATATCGACGGAAACCTTGTTTTAGAAAAATACTTGAACGATTAGCTTTCAATGGGTGGGTACGAATTCTTCTAAAGTAAGATTCCTCCGAGTGGAAAGTGATTCATAATGGAGTCTAGGTTGCGTAAAACTTTTTTTTAGATTTTTTAAAACAATACGTTTTCGTTACACTTACAAGTGCTATGTAATGACTAACTTGTTCTTAACGGGTTATTAATTCGCATGAATACCAATCATCAATGAATTGTTAATTTGTTGTTAAAGCAATTAATTTTTGATAAAGTTATTCAATTAATAAAATTTTATATGACAAAGATTTTCTGGTTGATTTTTAAATACTCATGTATAGTATACTGACAATCTCGTAAATCACTTTATCGATTATTAACTTAGAAGGAGAGTCCGCGACCTTTGGATCACGGATTTTTTTGTAATTTCGGGATATTTTTTTTAATATTAAAATATGAAAGAAGCCACGTCCGTTCCGTCCCATGCTCGCTTTTTTCAAAGTTGTAAGCTCTGTTAGCGAAAATCTAACGAAAATCGACTTTTGTTTAATCGCTTATAACTTTGCAGCAGGACTCTCCTTGTTAGATTTTGTTTACTGTTTGTAAAAACAAAATCTCCATAATAAATAGTAAAAGATAATTAATACGCCTGTAGAATAATTTAGCTGTTACGTAAAATAAGTCCCAACCGCAACAAAGACGAGGAACATAAGCCAAGCAACCAAAAATACGAATAATTATTACAATATATATTCATGAAACTCGGGGGGAGGGGGGGGGGGAGAAGCTCAGCAAAGTCTACTTCCTATAGAGATACGTATCACCAAAGTATATTCGAGGTTGCCCGCGATACGTGTACATACACACGATGCGTCGGAGAAAGAGAAAAGCTGCTCCGGTGGAGCTTCATCTCTTCCCTTCCCGGAGAGACGAAGCTCTCCAACGAGGGGAGGATTTTCGCCGGACTCCCTCTCCTCTCTAAGAGCATTAAAGCTAAAAATTCGAATAATCCGCCAGCGACGGCGGCGGCGACCGTTTTCAAAATAGATTTATGCCGGACGCCGGGGCGTTTAGCGCCGGAATGTCGCGGAATTTTTTGCCCCTCGATATCTTCTCTCCCAGAAGCTTTCTAATATAAATTGTGGAGTAAACTCGCCAAGTTTTCGCGGGCGAGAGTTCGCTCGGTAATTTTTTCACGTTCTGCGTTTGGGGCGCGTGCGTTTGGTCGGGCTTGAATTTCAAACTGAAATTTAAAATTTAAATTATTGTTCAGGGGGACGGGAGGCCGCGTTAGGACTATGTTTTGTATATTTTTTTGCAGTAATTATGGTAATGAATTAATAAAGTTGGGCGGAATTTCGCGGAGAGAGTAGGAAAGTCCAGAAGCTGCCGGGTTGAATCATACGTGAAACAACAGAAAATAACCGCGTTCGGTTTATTAAATTCTAATAGCGTGGAAAATTTATAACAAATTAAAAAATTAATTGATCATCGGAAAGAGTTTTTGATGGATTAAAATAATAGCATCAAAGCTCCCGGAAGTTGTTAAATTCTCTTTTCATTCATTCTGTCATTTATTTCGGCCGAATTTAGAAATTAATATTAAAAAAAAAGTAATAAATTCTAGAAAGTGCCTTATAACTCATTTGATAATTGCTTTTGTACAGCTTCTAAATTATTATAATTTATGAATCAAGTCGTTCTCGATATTAATCATTTTTACTTTTTAACGCACTCAGATTTCCTTAATTACTTTTCGATAGTTCAAAGATTTACTGCCAATAAGAAAATCTAGAATCAAATTTCTCAAGTTCTCCTGCCCCCCGACTGGAGTTCCCTACTTCGTTTTCCCAACGCAAACGCGTGCCTACGTCGAAAAAACGTAGCATTAAACGACATTATAAATTCGAGGAAAGCAATGTTCTTCGCATTTCCCAATGAAATTCTCGGCTCCGTTTCAAATTTTCCCCGCCGCGCGTCAGGGTAAGATGGAAAGGCGGCCTCATGATCTCGCGAGAAAATAAGGCCTCTCGCGCGATTCCCTCCTCTTCCGCCCCTCATTCATCTCTCTTTTTCCCGGCCTTCCGCGTCGATATTGGCGACTTTGGCTCTCGGAACAGGAGTCCCGCGGAGAGGCGCGAGGGGCAGCAAAAAACTCCGGCGAGAGAGAGAGAGAGAGAGAGGAAAGAAAGAAAAAACGATCCATTTTCTCGGGACCATTTTTCATAATGCTGCGGCGCCGCGCTTTCCAACTTCGATTTCTCTCCCTTCGAAAAAGGGGGGGGGGCAGAGCCGAAGAGAGAGAGAGAGAGCCAGGAGGCAGTTTAAGGGGGTGGAACACATCGAGGAGGAGGAGGAGAAGTAGGAAGATAGCTTTTCAATGGACGCGGGAACTCCCGGCAGAGAATGCCGATAATGTTTTATGCATCTTTCAAGTCCTCCTCCGCGGGGTGACAATAAGGAACGAGAGAGAGAGAGAGAGAGAGACCCGTGGAAGCAGGGCGAGAGCACGAATTTCTGCCTTCGATTTCCTTCCCGCCCACGATTTCGCCGATATCCGACGGTAATTCGCGCTACGGCTCTTCCTGCTTCCCTCATTTTTTTCCTCCCCCCGGCAAGCGTCGTCGTCGTCGCCGCCGCGAAAAGAGTATAGGCTCACCGTGAATTAGGAGAAGTCAGAAATTAGCGCGAGGCTCCGCCGGCCGCTGCCCCGGACGTGCGGGGAAAGTGAAATTAGGGGGCTGCGGCTCGCTCTCGCTCCCGGGTGAAATATTAAAATTGACTTAAGCGAATAACGCCTTTCTCCTATAACTGCCGGCCGCGCGGCGCTGAATTTTTTCACGTTTTCGATTTTATTAAATTTCCCCGCTAATGCGCCTCGAGATTTCGTGCCCGGAGGGAGGAGCGGCCGCTTTAATGGGAACGGATCTCTGGTAGCGAGTGGGAGTTATTGAAACGCCGAATGACTCGGCGCGAATATGCGCCTTTTCCGAGGCTCTAAATATTCGCTCTCTCTCTCTCTCTCTCTCGCTCTCGTTTTTTCTTTTTCCGTCCGACTCGGGGAGCCGATAAACGTTTTATTGGATGAGCAGGCACTTTTTCCTACGTGATATTTTAATTTTTCCGTGTTCCCCGAGGATGAGAACCGATTGGAATTATTCAGATTAATCCCTGCGCCGGAGGGATTTTTCCGAGAAGAACTTTGCGGAGCTTTTTTGTCTTGAAATTCGGGATGAAATGCGGGAAAGTTCTGGTGCTTTAAGGACTCGGTTGAGAAAACAATCTGAGAAAATACATTGTTGCTGGATGTTGCTCTTATCGCGGAGGAATCGTTGAATTTCCCTAGCCTTAATAATACAATTTCAAAATTTCCCATTAGTCCTATCGTGTAGATCACGAAACGAGCTTCCAATTGACCTGATTTTAAGTTCTCTTATTAGGAGGAGTGAGCCAAGAGTTTGCCCTTGAAGTTTGGCAAGTCTTGCCAATCTCGGAAAGTATCTATTGAATGTCGGAAAGAAGTAGATCGTTTCCGGGTTTGCTGAGACTCGCAGAAACTCGACTTATTTTCAAAATAAAAACTTTACGATGTTGCAGTAAAAGTTTTTTTTATTACGGTTTTGCGGCGACTAATCACTTTTTTATGAAAATTATGTGAGAATCTTTAAATAATGATAAACACGATTTATGGTTTTTTAAAAGCAAGAGTAATACTGTTTTTCTTATTCCTTATTCAAGTCGTATGAAAAATCGTAAAATATTATAGATAAGCTTACATGTTTTCCGAGAAACATTGCTTTTTACTCTCAGCTTTTAATTCACATTATTGAAAATAATAATTAATATTGAAAAGTAAAATTCCCGCGGATTAAAACCTTATAATTCTTTTTGCCTGCCTTTCCTCGTATTAATTTTTCATTCGAAATAAAGGCTTTGAAGTGCTTTAAACGGAATGCAGTAAATATTTTGTACATTCTTCAACGTTATCCCATGTTTGAATTGCGAGAATATTTTGATTCGAGGCCTGCGCATATCTTCCTTAATTGAATTAATACACTATAGTGTGTTATTTAAAGGGAAGCTTTATTTAATAATGTATTACACCAGTCTGAGAAGGGTTTCAATACGTGTATTCGAAATATGCCAAGCTTAAACTGCACTTTATTTATTAACATTATAAAAGTAAACAACCGAATATTAATGTTGCTTTTGTTATCAAATTCTGATGTGCAACTGATTGTACGAAATCGGGCATGGTTTCCTTTGACAAACATCGCCATCCTAAGCAATAGCTAAATTACTTCCAAATCGAGCAGCTTTACTCCTCGGCCGACTTCGCTCCGAACTCTTCTCGTTAAGCCGAAAATTAGCAGGTCTCCCGAACCTCAAAAGGAGGCACTTCAAAGCTGCCGACTCGCCTTCCCCCCCCATTCACACGCTCCTCGCATCAAAATCTCTTTTCGCAAGCCACCCGGCCGCGCTCTGCATTCCGATAAGCCGCACCTGTCGAACGCGAACGGCTCCCGGCGCACCCGAAAAATACATTCGTGCCCCGCGCTCTCGATATATATAGGACCGAGCGCAAATAACATCTCGTCGCGAGCAATAATTGCCTCTCGCGGCGGCGCGGGCGCGGGGCAAGAAAGCGCTATCGGGGAATTCAGCGGCTGCAGCGACACCTCCTCGAAACAATAACAACTCCGGAAGCACTAAAACTCGGCGTCGCCTCGGTTGCATGCAGGAGGTGGGGGGGCGGAGGAGGCCCGGAGGGCGCGCAATAATTTGCCGTCTCCCGCGGGAGAGCCCGACTTATCTCTCGGTCTCTCTCTCTCTCTCTCTCTCTTTTGCTCGCGCCCCATTCGCTTCCGATTTGTCGCCGCGAGTCGTCGTCGTCGTCGTCGTCTCTCTCGCTCTCTTGTGATGCATATATAGCCTTTTGACTTTGCTCCCCGCGACTCTCCGCTTTGCCACTGGCTGCGCGCCTCGTTCTCTCGCTCGCTGCTTTGTTTCTCTTCGTTCTTTATATACGTCTTGTGCGGCCCTTTATGTCTCGCGATGTACTCGCTCTTTCATGTCCTTCTCTCCCTCCCTCTCTCTATCTTGCGCTCGCTTTTTTCTCTCTCTCTCTCTCTCTCCATGTTTATCTGATTTAAGGCGCTTCTTCTTTGCGCCTTTCTATTTTTCACCGTATCGCAAGCTGCGCGACGCAGCTATCTTATTTGTATTCTGTTATGCGACTGCATCGACGGGGAGATTGCGGTTCTGTAACGTAAAACCGGTAAGGCACTTTTTATGTATCGTTTTTTTTTTATGTGAGTAAGAATAATGAAGACAGCATTTAATCTTTCGAATCAGAAACTTAATTAGATTCTATAATAACAATTAATTATAACATTAAAATTAGAAACTGCTTACCGACCCAAGATGTGCGAACGAACGAAACTGCTTCTAAACGCACCGAAAGCAGGGCTCGTCGCTAAGGTTTTCCAGCATCTGCATCCGCGGCACTTCTTTCGCATTCCCGCGGCGCCTCTCTCTCTCTCTCTCCCCCTTCCTCGTCTTTCCTCTTTGTCCGTCCGGCGCTCGTCGCAGTCGTCGCGTCGCATCGCTCGGCGCGGCTCGGGCTCATCGAAATAGCGCAGCCGCACACTCTGCGGCAAGTTTCAGCTCTCGCGCTTATGTTCTTTGCGACGTATGCGCGCGAGCACGAAGAGGGTTCAACGTGCTTTCGCGTGTCTCCCGGCTCGTGTGAGAACCTGAATGCATGAGAATGAGCTCGAGCGAGCGAGAAACAGAGAGAGTGAGAGAGGGAGACGCTCTGATAGCGGAGTGCGAGGATGCGGATTTTGAATAAGATTTACTCGGGGTAAATCTCAGACGTCGCGCCTTTTACGGCGTTAAGGATAAATACGCCGCGGGGGCTGCGCGTACAGTCTCGTTTACGGCCTAATTACTTGGAGCCACTGATGTTATTGATGCCGCGGAGCTTCTGAATAAGCGCGATGCGTCGCGATGGGTAATTAATTAAAAGCGGCAAAGGGGACGCGGAAGAAGCACCGAGGAGATTTCCTTGGTCTGAAAGAGGAGCTTTGTCAAAAATGGATTTGTCAAATTGAAGCGGTGATCGATCGTGTCGATGGTATATAGTGTACTTATCAAAGAGATTTCTAGGACTTCAGTTTGCGATGTTCTCCTTCGGATTATTCGAGAAACATTCTAATAACTTGGTAGGATTCAAGCTGCCTGTTCAGAAGAAAGTTTTGTACTTGTGACGTAACAGTGATTTCGCTTAACTCTACAAGTCTTGCAGCGCGACACATTAAGCACCATTCCGCCACTTGCCTACAACATTTTCTTGCAAGTCTCGGATAATCTATTCAAGCGCTAAATATGTTAAATGATATTGCATTGTACTTAATTTATGAGCATCATAGTCTGAAATTTCAGAGTTTGTCCTGACGTCTAGCTTAATTAATGCTTTCCCCGAAGAGACGGCGAAATAAGGAGAATGAGATTTACTCGCGAGTTTCCCGACATCGTGTTATTCGCCGAAGCACGCGCTGCATAATTCGCCCCGCTAAATTGTATGTAATTTATAAATTACTTATGAGCATAATGGATCGCAATTTTCGAGTTTCGTTTCGGCGAACGATGGTGCTTTTCTCGCTGGAGCAACGGGCGGAATTCGGCTGGGAAAATTTGACTTGCATAAGGATTTTGCAAGATTTCCTGTACAGTTTACTGGAAACAAGGAATTATAAATACGCGTTTAGAATGAATTTTAAATTCGTTTGGAAATTGCCTAAAATTGTTAATTTCAATAACAATCGTTAGAATCTTATATAAAAATGATAAATGAAAATCTGTGTTACAGACAGAACCAAAAATAATATTAGTCATAAGTTTAAGCGTTAGTTTTTAAGAAGTTCTGTTCGTCGTCACGTCGA
This sequence comes from Ormyrus pomaceus, assembly GCA_900474385.1. Lineage (NCBI taxonomy): Eukaryota > Metazoa > Arthropoda > Insecta > Hymenoptera > Ormyridae > Ormyrus > Ormyrus pomaceus. The sequence continues at coordinate 13,163 of UCOM01001522.1, forward strand.
AAATAAAAATCTCAGCGTTTAATGTTATTATTTAGAATTAGTTGATTATTTAACAGAGAAAAAAGGGCTTTGTGAATAAGACAAAATAAACCGATGACTGGATTTCGGAGTTGCAGCTCACAAAGCCTCACACAAGAGGCCTGAGAAAGTTGCAGACTAGCGATAAGAATTCGAATAAATTTAGTAAATAATTTGTCATTAATTAATAGTGTTGATTTTAATTGTTAAAAAATGCGTTTAAATTCCTAGGCAGTTTTAATTTTAAGTAATTTGATTGTAAAGGCGCCGTCAGATTTAACATTCCATATTCGAGATTTGATTTAGATAATTATATGAAAGATTTGCTTATAAAATTTATAGTTTTACAACTCTTCAAGGTCTCGCCGACTGTTATACCGTGACCGTGCCGGAAAAATACGAACCTTTCCGTAAGAAACTGTTACATACTTGAGAATATCCGTGCCGTGACGGGAAAATCAAATGGATTTTCAAAAGCTGTATCTCAGGTGTGTACTGTTTTAGATGGAAAATTACGGAATTTTCGAAAGAGGAATCTATTGCCGCAAGAGGCAAAAATCTATTGCCGCGAGAAACAATTAATATAGATTTTCTTTTGCTAAGCCAAGAGGGCTAGTTTATGTCGAGCGAGATCTTGGAGGGGCGCTTATCTGCCGAAATTCATAGAAAAGCCATAAAGGGCTAGACCCGAGCGTTTAAAAGCCCGCGCGACGAAGCCCGGGCAGCTTGTTGACCCCTGACTGCGCCTTAGGTAACGTCACGTTTTCTTGATAATAAAGTATTAGAGTCTTCGAAATTATTTGAGTTTGATTTTGATTCAAGCCTTAGTACGATACAATCTGTATAAATATAGTATCGAATATACTATTTAGCAGAAAGAACAATCATCGAAATACCAGCGATTATTCATTTTAGAAATAAATCTTAGCTTCCGTTCCCCCGAGCAGCCAAAAATTAGCCCCGGAAATTAGAGCAACGAAAACCGCTTTTCACTATAAATTTAGAAGCTGCACTACTCCATAAAAGCAATAAAACAGCGATCGAGCACCGACTCGAAGCCCTCCATTGTATTACCCGACCAGGAGTAAAAAAAAGGAAAGCGAAAAAACACTCAGCACCGAGTACAAGAATCTGGGCGTAAGAACCTTTCCTCCGCTCGCCTGTTACAGACAGATGTTCGCCGCTATGTGTGTATGTGTGTGCGTCTATTCCGCCCGTCGGTGTGTACGTGTCGGTAAAAAGAGGCTTCTTCCTCGAGTCCGCTTGAACTTCTGCTCCTCCTCAATGCCGGACGTGATTTCGCGAGCGATCGTCGAAAGAAAAGTGGCTTCCGCATTATATGCCGAGGCGCGTCTTACCCCCCGCCTGGTGCCGCGCCGACGTTGCCCCGGAAGTGTTGCAACGAGATAATTAGCACTGGTTTCGACACCCACTCTACCGAGATCTCTTAACCGGGGCTGAGGTGGGTCTTGCGCTCTCCAAGATACTGGATGCTTCGAGGGATAATTAATCAACGAAATTGAGCTGAATTAGAAGGCTCGCGATGCGCCCTGATGAATTTTGCCGTTCTCTGCAGGGATGGACGGGTTTTTTTTTCAAACATAACTGTTTATATTCGCAATATTATTACTCATTTATGTTCTGCAATCGCAATTAATGCGGACACAAAAATTATCGCAATTAAAATCGCACTGCGTATCAATGTGTATTTTAAGCTGCATACGTTTAATAATTAAATTAAAATATTCAGATTCGATGGCTCATGATATTAATCGCTTATTTCACGAATAAAATATGCTATAATTTATAGCTAATAATGATGCAGTTTAATAAATTAACGTAATTAAGTATTCTTAGCATTATAAATACCTTTTTCCAAGTATGATATCTAATTAATTACTCACAGAATCTGGATTGATCTTACCTGGAAGAGAAAAATACGTAAATTACTAAAATATTTAGATAATGTGTAATAATTAAAATTCTTTTTAACGAAAGCGATAAAGTTTTATCTATTTTTATACAGCTTTTATGAAATATCAGGGCTCTTGTTGAATATATCGCGTACTATGACATCCCCTTAGGCAGTATGCATAAATTTTCGTAAATTGTGGTTGAAGAAAATGCAAATTCAGGAAACTTTGACGAAGGAAGTTGAGTTTCACTGCACGGTTTACGCAACTACACCGGGACGTAATGAATAAATTAATGAAACTCAAATTTTTACCATGCCCTTCGTAACTTATTTACAGAGCGGTAAAATTAAAATTTCGTCAAAAATTTTCTCCGTTATTTGCGGTTGTTTTAAGGCGTTATCCGGGAGGGAGCGATGGCTGTAAAGATTAAGAAACTTTAATTTTATTCTTCCAAAAGCAGACGATAGCTCGTAAAATAAATCTGTGCACTAATTCGAGGCAATAAAAATGCGCAGATAGCCATTTTTATGGCGCTATCATTATCGCCCTGCACGCGATGAATTTTATTACCTTAATCTTAACTTTTCAATTACGAAACAGGATAGAGAAGTGAAGAGGAGAGAGAGAGAGAGAGAAACGTCGATATAAAAATTGCTCTCCATACATTTAAACCGCTTCCAGGGCGAATGAAATTTCTTCCCTACCCCTCCCTCTTCGTACTAAAACTTTCAACAGATTTTCACTCCGACGCAGTTTGAGTAAGCAAAAAAAGGGTCTAATCCTCAGCTCTTATAAAAGGGAAAAAGGGAAAATACGAGGAGCGCGTGCGCGCGCCGTCGTAAAATAAATCTCCGAAGCAAGTTCCGCACGGTCCTTTCTTAAATCCGAGGATAAGCACCGTTGCTGCCGCGTCTTTCTCTCCCCCTCGGCCGAGGCTTTCTCTCTGTTTCTTCCTCTCCCCCTTCCTCCTCCTCCTCCTCCACCCTCCGCCGCGCAGCTTCTATTCATGCAGGTGAGAAGTGTCGCGAAAGACGCTGCCGGCGCCCCGCTCGATCTGCATTTCCCAGCCCCGGCAGCCAGCTGGGGTTAGTGCCGCGAGTTCAAGGCATTTGGACGATCCCGGGGTTCAAGCACCAGCCGAGGCCTCGACAAATAACACTTTAGCTCCCTCTTGTATCCGTCCGAGAGTCGATCAGTGATTCGGTCGTGTTTTTTTAAAGAGCCCCCGATGCTGTGCTTTTTCAACTTATTCGACTTGGCGACTTGTTCCACACTTTATTCGACGGATCGGATAGATTAGCGTTTTAATCAGTGCCCATTGAAAATCCCAACTAGCTCGGTAGTTTATTTTCGCGAAACGTCAGTTTTAAGATATTTATTACGGTTATTTCCCTTAATTACAGGCCAGCCTTCGCGGCGCTCTAGAACAACAATAATTATTACGGCGGCAGTAGTTTGTAGATATTAATGTCAATTGAGCGCGCAGCGTTTAGCGCTGGAGGCGACTTGTCCCAAAGCGCTTAATAATTCCAATTCGAATCGATATTATCTCGCAGGCAGTATATCGCTTCGAAAGCCGCGCGCGCATTCAAAAAGGCAAGTTTGCCCGATAAACCAGCAGCGTTACGAGCAAACAAGGCGAGAGCGCGTTAAAATTTCCAGCGAAAGAAGCCTCGTTCTTTTCGCGGGCCGCTCGCCTCCCCGGAGAGCTGTCCAGACGTTTAAAAGGCCAAAGGCGGCTCTCGGCGCCGTAATGCACTTCCGTATTAGCTAATCCCTTTTCACTTACAAGGCAGAAGAGCTGCGCCGGGGCCTCGTCTCCCACTTAGCGTACAAATATTTCCTCTGCTCAAAATTCAGGCGCGCGCGGCATTATACGTGCGCCTTTTCCATCTTCCCGTCCGCCGGCACTTTTGAATTCACGCGATGCACACCGGATTGGACTTTTAGCGAGAAAGAGAGAGAGAGAGAGTGAGAGAGGACTGCTGGCCTGGCGCCCGGAGCTATGTGCCCATCAGGGCAACTTTGAGCTCCCGGGCTTTTTTCGCGTCCCGGTTCGACGACAGTCTACCTGCAGCCGTGTGCTCTCTCTCTCTCGGCCTCTTTCTCCACTTTGCCTCGCGCGGGGCGAGCGCGTGCTCTTCTGAAATCCATCCACTCCGAGATTTCTCTCTTCCGCCGCGCGCCTGGCGTCGGCGTCGTCGTCGTCGTCGTCCGCGTCTTGGTCTTGCCTCTCCTACCTTTTTAGACCGCCTGTCGCTTTCTTTTCCCCGACGCTGGGCTGCCTCGCTATACCTGGCGCTCTTTTTTCACCGGGAGCTAAGCGATGTAATGCCGCACGTGACGCACATCCGGCTCGTTCTTATTCCGGGAGATTTTCGCTCGTCCCGCGGAGAGTTTTTTTTTTTCGGGTTATTCTTGCTCGTTTTGCGTCATTGTTGGGGTTATGGTTTCTATTTCCGGGGATATACTTTTTGAAAATTGAGATTGTATTTTAACCTCTCGGCTTGATGGAACGGTATTATACGCTCTCTCCTTTATTTCTGAAAATCTCTTTTTGGGAAATAATAAAATAATGAATGTTACAACTGCGTGTTTGAAATGCTTTTTCTGTTTTCGGTTGTTACACATACGTAGAGGTCTTTGTTATTTCGAGCACGAAAACAAATCCATTACTTATTATCCACGAGCTAAAATAATGGTATCGTACTGTATATTATTTCATATTCCAAGGATAAACCCTTTTTTATCGTAGTAACTTGTGAAAATACCCATTAGTTCAGTTATGACATCGATGTCAAAGAAAATATTTCAGAAACTGAATTAAATAAAACGTTTTCATAGAAATATAATTGAAGGTAACTATTATAAAGAAAGATGAACTTTTTTAATAAACACCATCTGAAACTCTACCCTGAAATAAATGGGAATTGCTGATAAATAGACAGTACTTTTTCATACCGGGTAGTCCATTAATTTCGTATAATTTAAGATAATAGAAACGCCGAAGGAACGAAACATTATCTCCCATCTAATTGGCCATTAATTTTTCTGCAATCCTTCCACAGACATCCCAGTCACTGACAATGTTAAATTACCCGGGCTCTCTTGTTCCGCTTTCTCGTCAAGATAAAAGCGCTTAAAATTTATGAAATTCAATACATTTCCGCGCGTCAAATATACAACGCAAACAGTACCGGAAGAGGCGGCGGAAAAACTTTCATCCTTTTACCTCGCAGACTTCGGTTTCGTCCCGTTTTTCCCCCCCGTCGGTATAGCCGCCGTATCCTCCGCTCGTTCTTTTTTTTCCTCTCCCAAATCCAGCTCTCCATTTTGTCATATAGTACTTCCCTCTTGCTTCGCCGTTTCTATAAAAATCCTCCCGCCTCCGCATCTCGGCAGACGTTTCGGCGACTTTTCAAAAATTCCGCTTGTTTTTCCATGTACTTCGTGCTCCGACTTCCTCGAGCGTCACTTCGTCCCCGTCGCTTTGGCCGCCTTGCGCGAGCACCTCTCTATACTCGAGCTCGTTTTTTACGCCTAACCGGAAGGATCTCTATATCTCCGGGAGCCGTGTGCACTTTGGCTCGGGCGCGAGGAACCGTTTGGCAGCCGCGGGCCCTCGCGTAATTTCGCCCGCATTCGTTGCCACGGCAGCAGAAATGACAAAGGAACCAAAAGGAGAAACTGGCTCTGCCGGTGTGGGGTACGGGAAACGGACCCGGCAAATTATGTAACCGCTAGCCGGCCGCTTTAAGAGCCTTTCTCCCTCTTTCCTCTCGAGCGTCGCCTTTCAAAGGCAGGAGAGGAGGAAGAGACGAGAGCCGCCGCCGCCGCCTGCCTGTTTGCTCGCGTTCTTCTCTCTCTCTCTCTCTTTCTCGCTCGGCGCTTTCGCTGCTTTTCACCGGCTGACTTACCCCGAGCCTAAGCGTCAATCTTAGGTAGGCGTGGGTCTCTGTGTGTACATACGGTTAGTGAAAGAAGCGTCTGGCGTCGGGAGGAAGGTTAGGCTGCCGCTGCCGGTTCTCTTCTTTCACTTTCGTTAAAAGGTGAAGGCGAGCCGGCGCGCGGATCGTCAACTTTGCGGATAATTTTTGGCCTTGAAACTCGGGGATGAATTTCTCCGGGGAGAATCCGAGAGATTTGGTATAAGCCGCTGAGTTATATTGCATTTTCAATTTTCGGGTACCGAGGAGAAGAAATGCGGGGGCGACTCGTATGTTTCAAGGAGGTTGTTGTATCAAAATAAGGGGTAGAATTTCATTTTCTTCGTGCACAAATAACTTTTGCCAATCTTTTTCTACTTATCAATTATTGCTTATCGTAACAAAGTTCTAATTAGAGGCATTGAATCTCGCTGAACCTTGTTTGAAATTTATACTTTAAAGTAATTATTGTCTTCCTTAATTATCCGCTTTTCTCTTGAGTTTAATACGAGCAGTTAATTAGTTTTCTTCAAGATTAACTTGTATTAATAAACAAAGAAAAACGTTTTTACAAATAAACTGTTTATTTTAACTATTTTTCAGCTTTAGAAAAAGAAATTTCAAAAAAGCTACTTTAATACAAGGAAACAAAACGTCCCCTTAAGATCTATTTAAAAATATAGAAGAAAAGTAAGGAAAGCCAGCATGCAGTCTTGCAGCTTTAATACAGCTCCACATCGTCGAGAGAGACTCGGAAAGAAAAGTCGTGGTCGAAGACGTAAATGGGCCAGCAGAAATTCGGAGCTTTGATCGAATCTAGAATGAAGGCAAGAGGATGCGAAAAGAGAACCTCCCCTTCCAGAGACGACAATCCCAGAAGCAGTAAGTGGTTCAATGCAGGACTCTCGAGCTCATCACCGGTCTAAGACAATGCCAATTTAATCTCCTGATCGGACGAGAAAGATCACTAACTGCGTCTTTCGTGCCAGAAGCTCGGCTTCAAATTGGTGAACGAGGAGGGAAGCGTCCAATTTCTTTATCCTAATGTACGAATTTGTAAAATTAGAGCTTCTTTTTGCTAGAAATTACATTTTGAAGAATTTTTACTCAAAAATTGACCCTAAATGGAGTATAAACACCAAATTCATTAGTGGGAGTATCTTTTCTTGTAATTAGAATGGAATGTTGCGTGGTGAAGTAATAATGACTGATCATTTATAGTAATTTTTCTACCTCGCTTAGCTCGTCTACTTTCAATCGTAATTGAAGAAAACGAGAGCTTCTTAATTTCTTTCGTGCGCTCTTAGCTTCCCTCGATTTCTTTTCTCCCGAGAATAAGGTAGCGAGGAATTTGCCTCAGAAGAATACTTAATTAGATTTTTTGTAGGCAATGCCTCTTCACCTTTTTCAAATTCAGACATCAAGTAGATTCCAGCCAAGATTACGCTTTGCATACCAGCGTTTTCATTTCCTTACATAATTTTTCAAGTTAACATATAAATTAAAAGAAATTAAAATTTCTTCGCAACGCGCTTTATAACAACCTCATATAACCCAACGAAAATGTTAACAAAATATAAATCGACCTGCTTTTTTCCCCGCAATTAATCTCTTTTTCCGCCGCGGAAACAAAAGAACGGAGCGAGGCAAAAATTGTATAGAACGCCTTTCCCACATCAAAGTATCCCCTCGCGCGCGTATATCCTCTTTCTCCGCGGAAATATCGAGTGTATTGAATATCGCGGCACGCCGCGAGATCGCGCAACTTTATCACGCCGTCCGTTAAACGGACGGCTCGACAAAGATAATTTGCCCACGTGACGCAGCTTAAATCGGCTTTTTCGGGAATTGATATTGATTACCGTCGAGAGCCGGACGCTTCGAGTTACAGCGAAATTGACAGACGTTTTTGTTTCACTTGTCGATCGGATGCGGCAATGCCCCTCGGCCTCTCTCTCTCGCTCTCTCTGTGACAGAACTCTGCGGTTAACTTAATTTGCTGTTTACGGACGTTGGTCTATCTCCGAGTGGACGTAGAGCTTCGGAATCGCTAAATTCACTGTGTCTATGACACGTCGGATGCTATATAAATGGGTTGGAGGCCGAATATGCATTGATAATTATCGCTGACCGATTCAGCGTGTTTTCAGGTGCAAATGTTATTGGCTGATTTTTACACGTTGCTGTAATTGTAATTTTCATAATTGTTTTAACGTTACATTTCGCGCAATAAATGAAGTAAGAATGGATGCAAATATGTTCGAAATAAGGTAATTTTGGCTGAAATTTCGATAATGCATGGACTGGCTTATTAAAATAAAAAATATTATCTTCATTATCAGCATTGAATTAACAAGATTGGTGGAAAATGCGGTTACTGTACATAGCTTATTTGGTTAAATGTACACTCAACGTTTCAACGTGCATTGTTGCTTTTAATTGAATTTACCTGAATGCAGTTTACTGAGGTAAACCTTTAACTAAATTGTTTACTTTCGAAATTGGTATTATTATACAATGTAATTTATTACGCATTTCTTTCAGAAATAGCTGCTCGGCCAATCAAAAATTTATTTTGATTGAAAGCACAATTTAATATACGTCTATTATAATAAAAATACCGAAAATTGTATTTATTTTTAGCATTTTTTCTTTAGAATTATAACTAAAAAATGAATAGAGAACTGATAATTATAACACTTTTTCGATAATTTGCAAGTGCGACAACTGAATATTTGATTTTTTAGCCATTTATCTAATATGAGAAATGATATTTTGAACCCTCGGGATATTAGATTAATTAATTCGGGAATGTGCGCAGTCAGTGCACAGTAACAGCTGCGCCTCTAAAATTGGTTTACAAAACTTATGATATTATTTTGTTTCTCTACTTAATTTATATTTTATCTTTATGTGAATAATTATGATTTAAGTAAAGACTTGAATCAATAACTTTAAAAAAATATCGAAAGTCCATTTTTTTTCAATAAAATAATCAATTTGTCTTAAGATTCTTCCTTTACAAAAAGGTTTATTGTACGAGTCTTAACAAGTTACTAAAACACGACGTTACGTGTCGAATATCGTCGAAAAAGTATCATCGCAGAGGGACTAATTCAGGCCATAACCGCGGGATTTATCGCTCGTCGTTAAACCGTCGACATATTAGCAACACAAAAAACAGATCCCAATTTTTATCAGCCGAGTTTCTACCCAGGCTATTGACCCATCATCAGATCCTCGCTCGGCGCCTCGGAAGAAAAAAAAATATATCGTAACCGTGGCACTATTAATTTTCCCGATAAGGGAGAGAGGAAGAGAGAGAGAGAGAGAGAGAGAGAGAGCAGTTCCGAACAAATTTCGCTGCGCGTCGCATCATCATGGGCCCCTCTTCAGCATTAATCAAAAATCAAGCTCTTTAATTTCTCATCACGACGTCGGGAGGCTCGTAAAAATCGAATCCCTCGCGGCCCTTCCCCGGCAAAATTAGCCTGTTTACGAGGGCGCTCGCAAAGTCGACGCGACACTATTCTTCGTTTGCCTCCCTTTTCTCTCTCGGCGCCCAGCATCATCCTCGAGTTTAATCGGCCAATAAATAGCTGGGCTTCTTCTTCCGCCGCCTGCCGCCGTCGCCGCCGCCGCTTGCGAATCCTCAACTCGAGTCGGTCCCAGCGAGGCGATATCGATTCTTTGAAGCCCCAAGGCCAGGCGTGGGTGTCGTTTCGCATTGCCCGGGAAAAGGTTCGCAGCTTTTCTCTCGCTCGCGCGCAGCTCCGAGTTCTCCTCTCCTCTCCGTCTGGGGCTCTCTGTTTTTACGGCATTGAGTAGCCGTCGGGAAAGTGCGCCTATAGGAGAGGCCTCTCGAGCTCGGATCAGACTTGCTGGCGTGCGCCTGTTTTTGTCGGGCAGCTTGCTTTTCTTCGGATCGGAGCGGAGCGAAGACGAGATGTTCTAAATGTCGAACTTTCGGCCGTTTTATTGTAATAGATTAGCGGGGCCTGGCAGAGATTATGGTTTTTGCATTAATCATTGCTGTTCTGCAGCAAAAAAGTGGTGAGAGATGTCGCTAGATGTAGGAAAATTCATATTTATTTTCTTTACTCAGTTTATTAATAATATTAGTAAAGTATTCGGTAAAGAAAATTATTAAATTTAGAAATTGTTTAAAAAGATACGAAAATGCTATAAAATATAAATATAAATTGTTCAGTTATTTCACTGTTAAGGAATCTATTAAGGAAGATCCCCAAGGATATTGAGAAATTCCTTTGTGAGAAAGAGGATGAACTGCAATCGAATACAGTGCAGATCCTTGTAGTAAAAGTAATTGAGTCCCTTGTGATAAATCAAGCTAAAAACGATATTTAAAAAAAAATAGCATCTAAAGAATCTGCTTCTTTTCTAAAACAAAACACACACTTGTTTTGAATGTATTTAGTATCAGCAAGAATAAAAATTTAAATTTTTTAATTAGTGTTTGATTTGTTATTCAGGAATTTAAATATATGAAACAGGTTTACGATGCTAAGCCATTTGCATAATAGTACTTTATACAGAGGATCTACACTAACAAAAATAGATTATGATTGACGGAGCCATTAACGGTATTAGCACATAAAAGAGTGAACTTTAGAATTCAAATATTTGCGGTTTTATCAATCTCTTAAGCAAATGTTTACAGAAAATTTACGTATTAAAAAATTGCGATTCACTTTTTTTTTTACAGAAAAAGAATTTCATAGAATTATTCAATTATACATTTGAAATGCATTTTTTAAATTAAAAATACGAGTGTATTTTGTTCATAAAAGCTTACTCTAACGCAACTTTACAGATATTTTTAAGAAAAATAAAGGATTAATGAAAATTTCTGCTATTTACATAGTCCGACTATTTTCATACGGTTTACATATCTAAATATTCGGGGCTCTACCTTATGAATAATCATAACGACCATACAACTCAGATTTTATGTTATAATCTGACTCCATTCCAGCATCCGCGATAACGCAAAAGAAGTGCCGACTCATTTTTATCGAAACGAAAAGCAATACACAATAAATAAAGAAATTCTATCGCGGCGCGTTTATTAACTGTCCTATTGACGTTTCCCAAGTAACAAACGGCAGTCACCGCTTTGTGCGCCGCCGAAATAATGTCGGATTGTATACATTTTTTTCCCGGGCCGTAAAAATGTTCCCCAACAATCGCTCGACTCGAGGCTTCGCTGCCTCCTCCAAAACCCAGCGGCAGCGACAAAAAAGCCAACGAATCGCCGCCGCCGCGGCAGTGGATATTCGCGCGCGCGAAACACAGCTCGGTAATCACATTCGCGCGGCGTCTCCGAAAGTCCGGCGCGCGCTTTTTGCTCGCGGATTATTTTCTCGCGCGCGACGCGCGCACTATCCATCGCCGCGGAGCGCCGGACAAAAGCCCGACCCCCTTTTCTTCCTTTTTTTTCTTTCTTTCTTTTTTCCTGTTTTTTCCCTTTTTTTTTTTCTTTTTGCACAAGCCTCGGCATCGAAACGTATATCCCAGTCGCTGACGCTGTCGCGGCTTTTTATTTGGAACGTACCTCCGCCTTCTTGTTTTCTCTCTCCCTCTCTCTCGCCGGCCGAGTTATATGAGCCCTCGGGAAAGTAGTGACACTGGTGTTTTAGCGCGTTCCTTTCTTCCGCGGGCGAGCGCGCGCGCTTCTGTGCGGCCGGCCCCGGCTCTCGGTTTACAATCGATGTCAAGTAGTCGTAACTTTAAACGCCTACATGGGCCGCGAGCTGTGTTATGAACCCGCTGAAAATGTGCGTGGAAAGGTGCCCGTTCCATTTGCGGTCCAAGGTTTTGGCAGACCTTCTTTCGTTCGGGGGGAAAATAGATTTTTCAAACGTGCTTTTTTTTTTTTTAGAAAAATGGATGCTTTTCGTTTTCATTTTTGTAAACTAGTTGCACACGCGAAAGTGTTTCTACAATACAGCATTCAAGTCCCGATTTTTAACATCTGATTGATTCTGTTATCGTATAAAATCAATGGATGAGGAGGGAGGACTCGGAAAGAGAGGGATTGACTTACTCAGCCGGGAAACAAACCTCGGACCTTCCGTTTCGCGACGGATGCTCTTCCCATTATTTTTGATGTCTGCAAATTGCAGTAGTTTCTCGAGTTATTCTTTGTTATATTGTCACAATTTATCGCATCATCATTCATGACGATTTTAAATTTTAATACAAATTCACGAAAAAAATAGTTTTAGTACAGTACGCTTTAAAAAATTAAATGTTTTATACATGATGCATCAATAGGTATTGATCGTTTTTGTTCGGTGTCTTCGTGCGTACATTCATAAATTTAACATCTCTTTAATGAATTATATTTTTTTTCTATTTACTCAAAGAAATAATTGTTATTCTATTCTCAAAGATTACTGTTGTTTATACTAAAGATTTATTATATTATATTTTTTATGAGCTTTAATTTTTTTAAATATTCAAAAGAGAATCGATATTTTTCATCGAGGCCGTAAAATTTACTCCTGCAATCTAAAAAAACTACCCACAATTCCCCATAACGAAATCAATAGCATTCGATGCAATTAAGATGTTGGCAAACGGCGTCGCAGACGTTTTCCCCCTGCGACATCAGACACCGGAATCTGAGACCACGACGCTTTCCGCCTCGAAACCAATAGAGCAAAGTCGTTTATGAACCCACTTGCTCCCCCGTAAAACGCCAGAATACACTTAAACAAGGTACATAAGTTGACGCTCGCGGCTTCCCTCGCGCGGATTGTAAACCGGCTTTGTGTGCACTTCGGTGCCGCTTTGGTGGAAGGTAAATAAAGACGCGACGAGGGAAAAAAAAATCGAGGAGGAACGTCCAGACTCGCGACCGGGAATGAAACGGAAAATGCTAGATGCGACGGTGGCGGTACTAGGAAGAAGGAAAACGAGGGGTAGAAACAAATAGAAATTAAAAAAAGGAGACGTACGGAAGAGGAGAACGAGAAGGAACGTAGGAAAAAGTGAAACGGAGAAAAGGTCATTCGCGAATGTGTGTATGTATGTGTGTGTGTAGGTCTATTTGTGTGCGTCTGCTTCGTTTGCTCGCTGTGTGTTTTGCGTTTGTGTCACGACCGAACGAATGTCTCGCTGCCGTTGAGTATACTTTGTGCATAAAAATGGAAAAAAAGGGGGTAAAGTGCTCTCGGTTTTTTTTCCGCCGTCTGCTTATTTTCTTGCCTAATGGAATGATACGAAGAATTAATCTGCAGGTGCTGCATTGTAATCTGCAGGGACGACGCACGGAGAAGACTATATTAATGATTTTATCATTTATGAATCTGTTTTGCACGTAGATGCAACAATAATCTTTATAAATATTACTACAAATGTTATTATTTGTTGAAGAATGTTGGTACAAAATGTATTATTTCGTAGCGATTAGAACAAATAAAAGATTTGAAAATAATAAATGCGAAAAACCTGTGCACTATTTTTAATATAAAAACCAAATTTTTCGTTTTAAAAATGTGTGTTATTTACATATAGAATAAGATGAATGATTTTAAAAATACTCGACAATCCATAGCACCCATAATTTATTGTTTTTTTAACGATACATAAAAATAATGAGATACAAATGAATTCACTGCACTCCAGAATGTAATTTTATAAAGAACATAAAATACTTTTTTCATGTAAATAAGTATAGTTAACAAACATACATATAATTTAAGCAGTTATTATTTTTTTTTCTTTTAGCGACAGAATTAAAGATTATTGAATAATATTAAGTATTGAATTAAAATTACACTCAGAACGCTTAATTAAAATATATACTGTGCAATAAATTTAATTCTTTTTCTGTTCCGCAGCTGTGGTGGTTGCCGGAGCTTCGGTAGTTGTCGTATTACATTCGCATAAAGTACCGTTCCAATATTGACAACCCATTCCTCCGTTTGTACAGCACCACTCTTCGATACAAAGATCAGCGAGAATCACTACAAAAACATTAATTACATAAGTCCAACGATATAAAACCGAAATATTTATGAAGATACTCACATTGAAAAACAATCATTGATGTAATAAAAGCAAGAAAAACTAGTTTTCCTTGACGGATCATGTTATCCAGGCGAACTCGAAATTTAAACACTTCGAATGCCAGGAGCATACTGACTTCCCGGGTTCTTTTCCACTGCTATACGCTGGCAGCTATGCTATTTATGTCAAAATTATGCACACGTGCGCCGAACATAAACACAAGCATACATTATAATCGTTTTCCAATAGAACCCGGTTGGCGCGGCAGAAAAAACGGGTTTACCGTGCATTTACCGCCGGCAAAATTAAACTATTTTTCTAGAAAAATGTTCGATGTCTACGCGAATTTTTCGACCTTGCTCCTTCTGCACATTGAAAATATTAATATAATTTTACGATATTCTAATTTATTTTGACTTTTAATATTAAATTTTCGAATAAAAAATAAGTCTTTCAAATAAAGCGAATTGTTTTCAAAATTAAAACCTAATATATTCATAAAACTATTTTCTAATTACAAAGGACTCCTTTGAAACGAATATAGGCATGTATTTTTTCAATTTATTAATAATTCAAACTGCAGTAAAAATCGAAAAAATATATTCAAGGGCGACACATGTAACAATAAGTTTGAAAAATCAACTTTGCGAAATATCGTGCCGACTATTGCTGACATTGTAAAAGACAATTGAAGGACATACATTTTCATCACTCTTTTAAGCTCCGAGAAGGCTAAGGAACCCCAATAAAATGGACACTTAAGTCACAAAGCGACAAGAGGGCAGCCTTCTTGAGCAAAGGCCAAAACGCAGGCCGCGTAAAAGCAGCCCCTCCGAGGGCCTAATTTTCCGCGGCTTAATCGCATTTTTACAGCGCGCTCTCCGCGGCTTTTTGTCCCGCGTCCCCCGTCCGGCTTTCTCGCTTTTCGTTATCCACTCCCGCTTAGAATCTCTCTCTCCGCTCCCGTCTCCCGGCGCGGCTGGCACCCAGCTGAAACAGCCACGCGCGAAGGTTTGCTCACAGGGCCGGCAGTAATACCGGCAGAGCCTCTGCCAACATTATGTAACGACGTAAACGCGACGAGGTGTGAAGAGATTCTTCCGCCCTGTCTGCGCTCCCGCGCCCCGTCTCTCTTTCTCTCTCTCCCACGGCCTTTTTCACTCCCACGCACGTGCGCCTCTCTCTCTCTCTCGCCGTCCGTCCGTCCGTCCGTCCGTCCGCGTCCCACCACCCTTGGGGATATTCTCTCTCTTCCATCGCTATTTTTTCTCCTTTAATGTCTTTTATTGTCCGCAGGCGCGAGCGCGCGCGTGCCTTGTTTGCCGTCTACGGAGTAGTATTCGATTATTTTAGTTCTTCCTTTTTTTTTTCGTCGACTTGTACATTGCGCCTACGTCTATTTTAATCGGTCTGCGGTTGAGCGCCGGTGCTTGCGGCGCTGACAAATCGGCTCGACTCGGCCGAGATGCAATATTTTTTTCTAAATATACCGGTGGCTCGAGCTTACTTGAGGGACGGGAATGGAAGTGTGTGTGTCGGGGCTGAGCTAAAACTGATTTTACTACTTGTTAAAATTAAAAACGTCGTCATGCTTCGGTGAAACCTTTCAAAATTATTTAATTAACAGTTGTTTACGGACTATCGACGTTTCGTTTTATTATTCTGTACGAGTATTTTATTCATCGGATATAAAGGGAAATGAAAATTTTCGATTAAGAAAATACCGAATAAACTCAATTCCATTTGCGGTAATAATAATGCCGAATACCGTTTTGTTTTACGCCGATTATTTTCAATTGAATTTGATATTAATGAAAAACAAAAGCGCGATTCGCTTGATAAATATTTTACAAACGAAATTCTCGGCCTTTTGCAAGCAAATTATTAAATTTAAAAAGTATATGAAACTCCGCCCTTTCTGCGCCGTAATCGCGCTTCCCTCTATTAAGCATCTTTCCTCGAGTATGCAAACGCAGCAGCGGGTCTTACATATACATCGGCAGCGCTCCCACACAGAGAGGCGAACGTATACACGGAGGATTCCCTTGAATCCGCGCGGCAGCGATTTCTGCTGGGGGGGGGATCTCTTGCGCTGCTTCTATTTCGCATTCAAGACGAAAACGCTTCTCTCGCGGTGTATATGCACGGGATCAGCAAGCCGGGAAAAAGTGGCACGGAGAGAAAAGACGAAGGGGGAATAAGTATAGATTTTCGAATTTCCCAGGTGAGTTTCGTCTCCTCAGGCCAGTCCCGGATATCATACAGTGCTTCGGGAGAGAGTCTAATCCGGCTCGTGTTTTATGGTATTTTATGATCCTGTCCGTACGATGAGAGCTGGACTTTGATGTTGCCTTCGATTACGGTTCAAAGTAGCTCGAACTGTTATTTAATTCCATTTGTCGTGTTTATTAAAAGTAAACTTTGTGCGTTTATCCTTTTTTTTTTCAAAAATATGAAGGAAACCGATAAATTTTTTTTAAACGAATTTATAAAATATTAATTTACGTATTGTAACGCAACATAACAGATGAAACATGAAATTTATTCTACCTTTTTGAAATTTTTATTATTTTATATATCGAAACAATGCATTTTGCGAAATTAAAAGCTTTCTTGATTTTATCGCGCAACAGGATATATTTCAATTTCAAGTCGTTAATAATTCCTTTTGGCCGAAAAAAGGCCTTTTCGAGCCGCTCAACAAAAAAAATTTGAATTGATCGTCCAATTTGGCGGTACACTCGACAATTCGTTCAATAATTTCGTTTTATATTCTCCAATTTTCATGAACGTAATTACAGTCCAGCCTCATTCGTTGACACTCGGAGAGCCCCGAAGCTGCCAATTCGATTGAATTTTTCCCGCAATTCTCGCAAGTCCGTCTCATCATCCGAGTCCGCGCTTCGACACAAAAAAAAAAAAAAAAAAAAAATCGCCGCCAACTCGATTTCCCTTCGTCGCTAACGCGCATAACGCCACCAAATGAAGAAGGAAACGCTCTGGGAAAATATTTAGTAATCGGCCGGCATGCAAATGACGCCGCCGTGCAGCCGAAGCGGACACATGTGCGCCCGTCGGCCGATTTATTGCGCCGCTTTTATTGCCTACTTTATCGCAGATGAGATACGACGATAATGTATTTTGGTGCGCGCGGCGCCGTCGCGCGAATACGCACCGGCCGGATTTTCATCGATATTCCGGCGCTCGGCCGGGCACCTAATGAACTGTAAATGTATGGCCGCCGCTGCGGATCGTTTTCCGGTTTCGTTCGTTGCTCTCTTCGTTTTCTCTCCTTTTTTTTCGACGCCGTGGTTCGGCCCGCGGCCGAGGGGTCGCTTTTATGGAGGTTTAGGGCGTTTACGTTTCTCCCTCTCCACCGCCCCCCCTTGTATTTTATCGGCTTTCACGGAGAGCTGCGAGAGGGGGTTCTTTTGTTGTTCCGGAGAATTGTGGAAACTAATCCGTTACTTTGTTTATCGCCTGACCTGTATAATTTTTCGGATTGGCTTTAATTGAATTTCAAAAAGTGGCCCTCTTTATGAAATTCGCACATTGCTGCATATTACGTATTTATTTTAAACGGATAATGCATTATTCAATACAAAATTTTCAAGGGGATTATGCAAATTAAAAATAACGTACTGCGGATTACTTGGGAAATAAATAATACATATAAATAATAATAACATATAATGCAATAATAAATAATAATACGTACAACGATGAATTTTGAAAATAATTGTTTTACGTGTAACAAAAAAATAATCCAAATTAATGGTAAATAAGCTTTGGTTTACAAGATAATCCTGAAATATTGTATTGTAAAGATCATTTCTTCATGCCTTTTTTATTCGAATTTTACGCATTCTTAAGAATTAAATGACATGTAAAATTGGGGATGGCAGTGAAAGTGTTACTTTAAGGGGTCGCTCTCTCAAAGCCAGGTATGTTTTATTGACACCGTTCAAAAAGCGACAGACTTTTCCTTGCTCACAATTCACCCACGGCTCACTTACTAATTATTCACCTTTCAGTTTCGTCAAAGCGTGAACTAATAAGGTGATAAGAGCTTTCGAGTAGAAACGAAGTTGAAGCGAAGGGTTAATTATTATCCCTTATAATATATTTATCCCACCCTTTATAATGTTGCTTTTGAAAGAATTTGTAAGGTGTAAGGTTTATAAAGTGTATATTAGAATTGTTTAAAAGACAAACTTATTTAAAAGAAAGAAATATATTTTTCTATAATTATACAAAAGATAATTATGTTTCATATTATTATTTTTACTGAAATGCAGTTTATAAAATTTTAATCATCATACTGAAATACTGATAAATCCAACAAAAGATTTGTCTGTGTTAAATAATTAATTACTAAGCTGTAAACATTCATTATTAAATGTCATAAATATAAATTCAGTCACTTATTACAATTTCACGAGGACGTCCGATGAAAAATCGAAAGATTAAGTTAATTAGTGCCCATTTACGTGCAATTATACCTGGCGACATTCAAAATAATTTTCGACGCTGCCGACAATTATACAAAAGACGAATAAATCATCATAAATTAAATCCTGAATTTCCTCGCTAAATTTACGGAGAGCCCGAAATTATCCGGAGGGAGGCGACGATTTCCGCAGCGACGAAACAAAAGTGCGAAAAAAAAAACAATCCATTTTTAATGCGAAGAAGGAATTATCGGAGAGATTCTCCGTCTCGGAAGTCATGCCAACTTCATCCGTGACCCTAACGAGGTTAATCAATTCCGTTCGTCTCAGCCCTTGCCGAAACTGGAATTTTCGAGGCCGAAATCACCTCGTTACGTCAAACTGCGACTATCTTTTTGTATATCCATCGAAAATTCTTTTACTCCATCGACAATGCAGTTCTGTTACGAGTGTAAAAACTTTTGTTAAAACCTCGTCCGATCCCCGCGGTAATTGGAGAAAAAGCTGGTGCGGGTCTGCGGAGGAACGTTGAATGCAAAGCAGATGGTAAAATCTTCCTTTCACACTGCGTATCATTTCCAGGTCGCTTTGATTACTATTTCCTCGGCTCTTGCTATTTTTTATACTTTTCCGGCAAAATCCCGAGGAAACCGTTGTGCCTCGCTCCAAGTCAATGCATTACCGGCTTATTGGGGTTTAATGGCAAGTTTCTCACTCGTCAATCCGGCAGCCAAAGTAATATTGCTGCGCTTTCGTTTTTCTCATCAGCGTCGCTATCTCGCTAAATAAAAGGACCCTCTCTCTCTCTCTCTCTCTATCCCTGTCTCTTCGTGACAGCTTGATACCCGAGAACGCTCAGAGAGAGAGAGAGAGAGGAGAAGAGAAAAGTGAAACGGAGGGCCCGAAATGAGAAATGCAAGAGTGGGAATTTGAGCGATAACGAATCTCGTTATCTTCTAACGCTTCCGCTTTCTGGCAATTACCGCGAACGCGCCGCTGGCTCCTCGTCCTTTCTTGACGGGATTGCTAACGACTTTAGTTTTGCGTTAGCGGATATACTGCCTGCCGGGAGTATAAATAATTAAGTCCAGTTTTATTCAAGAGCTCGTTTTGCCTTCCGAGCCGATGAGCCGGAACGCGATCTGTTTGTTTGCGAGCAGGGTTTTGCTTTTTTTACAGGCCGAAAGAAAATCAATAAAGCTTTTTAACTTCGCTCGAGGGGGGGAAACGATAGGTAATCAATGAATATTCAGTATAAGTATTTTTAATCTTCGGGGGCTGCTTAATTTTTTAACGATCGGGTCTTAATTATTCATTTTATTATTTTATGCAGCAGATAGAAAGATTAAGCGTTTTTATCGATAGAGTTGTTTGAATGGTAAATTAGTGGACGTTTACTATAGTATTTAGGCATCTTTAAAATTTCCAAGCGAAATTTAAAGTGGGCATTAATTAAGCTTATTTTGAAAAATAAATTAATGTTTCTCTAAATGTAAACAAGGCAAATAATCCGCCCCATTACTTGCTCACAAGTGCCGTTGATTATTAACGGAACATCTGTTCATGAATACACAAAAAATTATTGTATTTTCAAATGTAAATAATTAACGTCCGCATGCAGAGAAACACTCTTAAAACACAAAATTGCCTTTCTTAATTAATTAACTAGTATATTCTACTACTAAAATCAACTAATATGCTCTGCCCTCTCTAAATACTAAATGTAAACGGTCGTCGCATAAAAATTGAAAATCCCCCTGATCCCCTTCGCCGGCCTTCACGCCACCGCATCACCTACATACTTCCCCAACCGCAGGCCTACAATAACCCTCATTTATAAATTTAACGAAACGCTTCGAAGGTGGAAATTTCGCTCGTCGCGCTAAATCCTCGGCGTTCTCTCTTTTTTTTTTTTTTTTATAAATATCGCTCGTCGCGTCGCATCTCGCGATCGCGCGGCCTGACAAGCTGCGGCGCGCGGCATTTCGCGCGTCAAATTTCCGCGGCTCCGCCGCGCTGAAAAGAACTGACAGCTGACAGTGTCATCGTTATTTCCCCGGGCCTCCCCCCCCCCCCTTGTTGAGGACCGCGCGGCTGATCGATTCGACTGCCGCTTAATTACCGACTTGGCTCGCCGTCCTTGCGCCAAGTCCCATCACACAACCCCGGCGTGTGCGACCTCCTCGTGCACGAGCGATTGTGTGGCTGTGTGGTGTGAACGATTTTTGTTTGCGTGCGTGGAGATAGTTGAGCGCACTGTGCATGCGTGGACCGTGGATTATAAGAAAAATTAACGGATGCAGCTTAGCTATTGAGTTAGTTTTTTTTTTTTTTTTAACGAAAGGTTGGATTGTTATATAATTTTGAAACTGAGTACCATCGAAGATTTTAAGTTCTACTAGGTTGAAATTATTTCTATACGTTATTGATTCGCGAAAAAAAAAATTATTTTAACCAATGGATTGTTTTTGTTCTCTGTAATTTTTTATAGTAAATTGTTAGATAGTAAATTGAAGTAGAAAAAAAGGCGATATTTTACCGCTTTTTATGATTATAAAGATTAAAACTTTAGTATAATTAGAAATAATTAAGACGGACCTTTTATCTAAATTTGTATCAACATATTGTCAGTCACAATAATAATAAAGGTATGTATGACTATTTAAAATACAGCAGTTAAATTACAGTAATAACATGTCTGTATTTGTGTAATTCACATTACTAATAATAACTTATTGAAACGTTTTCTCTGATTACACAGTATTCATGATAGATAAAAAGCAAGTCAGGATAAAACTGGAAGGGCAGGGTCGTACACTCTCGTCGAGTACAATTTGTCAGATGAAAATTAGCACTGAAACTTTTAATTCCCTGGCCGGCACAAGGCAGTAACATGAATTGAGAAATACACGTGGGATCAACAAATACGCTCCGTATGATCGAATTAACTTGTTCTGTTAATTGTCGCTGGGAAAAATGGATTTAGTTGCAGAGCTTGATTTTATTTTTCGCGAAAGAACCTTTGTAATATGGAGAGTATTCAGATTTTAACATTTTTTTACGATTCATTTTTTTTTCCAATCAGACTCGGCGAATTTTTTATACGAAAATCTGACTTTTACATTTTAACTGTGCATTTTTTTTTAAATGGTATAGTATGACCGTGCTATAAAAGTAGAGTTAAAAGACATTAATTCTATTTATTAAAATTATTTTATGAGTGCGAAAAATAGATCACAGATAATCCTTGGAAAATGCGAAATAATAGTTGCATCTGCTTGACATTATCCATTCGTTTAAAATACATTGTTTTATCTAAATGTAGACATTTGATTCGATTTTATTGAATAATTATAGAATAGTTAGAATCATAAATTGGCTTAATTTGTTTAAATTAATTTTTTAATTGAACAAAGGAATAATCCAATTTCTGATGTACATTTAGAAATGCTAAATTACTGGAAAATCCATTCGAATTCAATTTAAAACATATTTCACATTTATAAAACAATTATAATTTGTAATTAAATCCATGCAGGTACAAACATTTCATTTATATTCACGGAAAACCGACGTGGTTCACGAAGCCAGATAGAGAAAAATCTTTCACCTCGAATCCCTAACTTCTTTACGAGGTGAGTGACTTTGATGAAACGCGGAGGCAATTGGCAGCGGTTTTAGTCGCGCAAACAAAGGGTCGATAAACGCAGCAGCTGAAAAGTGACTGTCTGTCGGGAGAGGCGAAATCCTTTTTCCTTGTCGATTCCATCTCCTCTCGCTTCTCTCCAAAGCTATCGCATCTCTGGCGCGAGGCATATTACTTTTCGAATTCTGCATTCGCGTCGGCGCAAGTTTAAGCCCCTCGAAAACCCCGGAATGAACACGAAAGGCGATAGGTACAGCCAGAGGAGAGAGAGAGAGAGAGAGAATGGAGAAGGACCGGACAGGGAAATAGACTTTGTCGAAAGTGACTGTTCAAGTCTATGAAACGCTCTCGTCTCTTTTGCTCTTTTATCGCGCGCACATCGGTCAATGTATACGGACAGGCACGAATTCAATTCTGTTCGTTTTAATTCGGCCTCTCTATCCTTTCGTTTTTCGACTTGAAAATCTCAACTCGGCACTTTCGCGAATGCGAAGAGGCGAGGGGAAATCTAGCGAATCAGTGTTTACGCCTGTCGGCGAATTTTGCATCTCTTCAGTTTGCTTGAGAATCCCGCCTGTTTGAATAGAATATTGTTTTATGACTGTACAGAAAATCTATTAGATTATTTAATATTTTTCTCTCGACGCGCCGAACAAAACGAAAGTTAAAAAGTCGATATTCGGTCGAAATTTTACAATCAACTTTAGCCTTTTATTTCGCCTATCCTGATATTCGTGACTCCGCATAAAAGGATATAAAATTGACAAAGTGTAAAAACTAAATCCTAACGGTCTGTACGCTCAAACGTCAATATTCGATTCGCGGCCATCAATTTCTCGGAACTACAAATCCCCCCGACTCCGTCTCCCAATAAATTCCTATTTATTCTCACCTGATGCGACGCCAGGCGACTTTATGCCTCGAGTAACACAAAGGCCGGGAAATGGCGAAAAAAAGAGAGAGAGAGAGAGAGAGATGGACGGACACGGACGCGAGCAAGGACCGACGGCCGAATTCGGGTCATATCGGCCGGTGGCTCGGATTTGGCGGAAGGAGGGAGGAGGCAAAAATCAAATTTGTCTCGCGGCCAAGCTCAGCGGTCGGGAAAATGTCTACCTGTCAAGCTTTCCACCTGTCGCTGGGAACGAGTATCGCCGGCCGGCTTGATACGAACGGGAGACGCGTCCCCGCGTTGTGCGCCATCGCATAAAATTATTTTGCCGCGGCTTCGAAATGCGTCGAGCCGGGCGACTCTCGCTGCTTTTCGGAATAAATGCGCGTGCTTTATTATTAATGGGGAAGGATGGAAAACATTTTTAATACGGCGTCCTGCGTTTTGACGGACGCATCGACTGGTAATTTTGTTCTAATGATTCGTTTTTTTTTTAATCCATTTTGGAGGCTCATGCACGTTTTATTTGTTTTATTTTTAATAGAAATTCAAATTATACGCATTTACTTTAATTAATTAAAAATCAATGTAAAAATAACGCTCAAAAGTAAAAATCGTAAATTAAGTGCAAATTTCATTTAAATAAAAATCGTAAAACAGAAGTCGACTTGTCCCGATATTTTTAACGCGAACGGACATTTATCGTTACGAGTGTGTCGAGTATCCTCTCCTGTACTTTTATGTTGCGCAGACTATAAGTTCGGTATTTCGAATATTCGGCCCTTAAGCTATTATTACGGGCATTCTGAGCGTGCAAATTTAAAACAATGCGATGCACGTACATTTTCTAGATTTTTCGTCCTGTATCCTGAATTCTGAATTTAATGAAGTATAACAGGAAAATCATCATGTGAAGAAGTGCTTTTACATTTTTTTACAATTCTTTGAAGGTTTAAAATATGGACGTGTGATAATTTTCTTACTTCTTTGTCGAATTTTTGGAGTTTGATATTTCACTTATGTGGTCTAAAACTTTAACATTCGTGTTGTAGAATGAATTTATTAAAAAACTTTGGAGTATATTGAAATTATTATTAACTTTGTAACGACGTTTGACTAGAATATTTGAATTAACTACTTTTCTTCTTCGAACATATTTATTTTTATAAACTTTTAGGATAATAAATTCAATGTAAATTTTAACAAGTCTTCGTATTAAAAATTTGTTATTAGAACTACCAAACAGTTGGATTTCCTTCCAAAAATGCAGATATTTGATAGGAAACTAGAGTGGAAGTGGCATAAACACAAAGCAAAGAAAACACGGCGGGAAGAATGAGGTGTTTCAAGGAGCGAGGCATCGAGCACTTAACCTTTCATCGCCGCGTGCTAAGCGATAGGCCAATAAAGTTCTTTCGTGAACGAAGAGTCCTCGACTCAGACGAGCGGCGACCCTTTTCCATATCGAATCGTTGGAACGACTTTTTTAACATCCCTAAAGATTTCTGGTTTAAAGTCAGACGTAAATTTTGAAACGCACCATTTTTTTTATTCGAATGATTTACTTTAGGTGAAAAAATTCATTTTCGTATAGCAATCTGCATTTTGAATTTTTAATGAATGGAGATTTAAAAAAGTATAATTCAAAATAATTTTAGAAATAAATTTCCAGAGTTTGGTTGGATACGTGTCTGTTTATGCAGTAATGTGTTCGTAAAAAGGGTAGATTTTTTTCCGTTGACTTGTGCATATATTTTAAAAAAAAAAACTATTTAATGCGCAGCATTTTTAGCATTTTAACCCTTAAAATCGTGCAAAAAATGCTATCTTTCTCCTTGTTCGTTAAAATTACATTTTTTAAAAGTTTCCACAATGAGTGCAGTAGAAAAGTTCACAGAGGACGAAATTTTCAGCTTGAAAATGCTTTTATTATATGCATGTACATTTTTTACCAAATTACGAACTTTTCTAGCAAAGAGGGTTGCACACTTATTATATTTATTTAATTCAAATTTATTCTTAATATCGACATTAAGTTATTACAAAAAAAAAAAAAAAAAACATTCAGAATATGAAAAGTTCCATTTTCAACAAAGCTGCTCCATTTCGGTAAAATAATATTTTCGGATACGTCTCTCGCAAACGTCTCTTCTTTACTTGAATAAAAGCCGGTGATATTTACGCGGCCGATCAGCAAAAACTATTTTTCACTCGTCGATTTCTAAAAATGTTATTAGTTACAAACTGATATCTCTCCTACGAAAGTCCATCCCGAGTTCAAACACCTTTTTACCCTCTCCTGGCATTGGCACTGCTGCCTCGACGAATAAAAATGCGAGCGAACGCTAACGGGCACAGCCCGAAAGCGAGAGAGAAGAGAGAGAGAGAGAGAGAGAAAGCGATCGAGTCACGTAGACGGAAGGTAAATAAGGATCAAATGAATTTTTCTCAATCTCCTCGGGATAAAAAAGGCGCCGACCGGAAATAAATCGCCGCGGATGCATGCGCCCGCCGCGGATAAATTACCGGAAATAAATTTCGCCCCCCTACGCAGAAAAGCATGTGCCCACACACACACACACACACGTGCACGCGCAAAGGCGGAGCCGATATCTGGAGAATTTCCAACGTCGATATTCGGTACTGCGGCAAAGTTCCCGCGGACTTTTATCGCGCCGCGCCTCCCCCGCGCGCGCGGAGTTTAGCGCGCAAAATAATTTTCAATCTCTAAACTCAATTTCGGGCCGAGAGAGGAGGAGCCGAGCCGCGGCGAGATTTCGTCGCGCCCGCGCGCGCGCACCACCGTGAATATTAAAAGTCGCGCCGGGGCTTCTTGTACGCGCGCCGCGCGGACAGAGAGAGAGAGAGAGACTCGCACGGCTTTCCAACTTTGTTTTCCATGAATAGTAATCCGTTACGGCGCGCACGCGCTAATATTTCGTTCGCGCGCCGCCGCCCGGCTTTTGCTTATCTTTGCCGGCCCCTCCCGAGATAAAACGTCGCGCGGCCGACGGAGTAAAATGCACGTATCAGCAATTCATAGTGGCTTCGGCGTAATTTATGAATTTCGGTATACCGTAAGAGAGAGAGAGAGAGAGAGAGAGAGAGAGCCCCGGGTCGGTTTTTGCGGAGCCGCGCGACTAAACATTTTTGCCGAGCCCTTCGCGTATGAATATTCGCCGGGAAACTAAGGTTTGATTGTGTTTACCGGCTAGAATAATCGCTGGACATCAGTTGGTAACCAGCGGTCAACAATGAACTTTGTAATACACCAAAATATACTGCTAAACTAATTTCGTCGTTTTAATTAAATTTATACGTTTATGCATAGTTGATAACTTCGTTAAATGTTTCATCATTTTTTTTTAATCACAAGAAAAATTGGAAATCACTAATTACTTTGTTAATTAATTTTAGTTGCGGTCGCTATTGCCTATTAACTACGGGGGCATGCACGTTCTAATTTTTAACCAACTAGCAAGCTCATGCGCTCTTCGCGCGCCCTGATACTAACCAAGTATTAAATATTTAATTATTTATATTTATATTCATTTGATAAAAATTAAACTAAATTTTATTTAATTCTAAGCAATAACCCACGTAAAACTTTCTATTACATTTAAATTATAAAATTATAGTTTCATGAAAACTTTGTTTTTAGTATTAAATTTTAGTTCTTAATCTAATTTAAAGTCTAATTTTTTAAATTTAGTTTATTAATGCTTATTTCAC